>JAVGVS010000413.1:0-116823 GCA_032718565.1 Distichodus sexfasciatus | reverse complement strand
GAGTCACGCGACAGTGTGTTTTTGAGGTGACGGTTTTTAAAGAGAATTGTTTACAATACAAATCTATCGACGGAACTCCAAAAATCATGGACCTGATTATCTCGAATTAGCGGGTGTGAATGTCCGATTAATTTTCGAGTAATCGCCCAGCCCTAGATTGACCCACACCGTCTGGAATCTGCACAGTTCCTCCTTTTACAGTAGACCCTCAACTGCATCCAGCTAAACGTCCGATTTTAACCCTCAAATCATGATATTCCTTAAAGTGCAACTAGAACATTCCCGAGGAGGAATACTGAAAAAAATGACGTCCATGATTTTATCTGTGAGCTCAAGTCAACTTGTCGACATTTTTGCCAGCTTTTTATCATCTCGACGAAGCCCACGTGCGCTTACCTAATGCTGACCTCATCTGTAAACCTGAGTACCCGCTGGGGGAGGGGGCTACGAGGAGCGACGCCGCCCCCTTCTAGTCGCCGCGGCGGTTTGCTCTTTAGGCATGCGGGAAGGGTGGAGCTTAGTTTGGGACGAGACAGAAAAGAAAAGCATGCAGGACAGTCGACAAGAAGAAGTAAGCAGACGTTAAAAGGGGTGTGACGAGCTCTCGCGCCACGAGATCACGATATTAAAATGAGACGATATTTCGCCGTCTCGCAAAACAGTTTGGTGTTATTTTTGTGCGACGATTCTCCGACTTCACGCTCGATTCACTTGGTACTGTGTTACAAATGTCTCAAAAAATAGCCAATCACAGGCTTAGAGAAAGGTGATTGACAGATTTTGGGCTCCAATCAGGTTGCTAATACGTTCATATAGCAAATACGAACGCAGATTTAACTGGTATGACGCCAAAATAAGCAACAAGAAGACGAGGTGTGGGTTATTTGCTCATTTTTGGTTAAAGTTTTGGAGGCTCTAATGTTTTTTAGTCCCTCCAGGATTTCGCAGGCTTTTTTTGAGATTGTTGCAGCCTAAAATTCCTGATTTTGTGGCAAGTTTTCTAAAAAAAAAATGAGTTCAAACTTTTAGGGTTAAGGTTTTTAGGCATTTTGTTCCAACAAAGTTGCGGGAACAAGTCAAAGTTGTGGAAAGATTTCCCGCTTTATAATGATTCTTTAACAATGAATTAAAATGATTAACCATTAATCAGTTATTTTTGAAGGTAAATGTGAGGATTTTTATCATTAAACACATTTCCTGCGTCTTCTTAATGTAACAAGGAAGGGAGTTCGCCGACGTATGGCACAACGTTTTGCGGGAAACGACGACGATTGGTCAAAAATTACGGAAAAGTTGCGGTAACTGGTCACAATTTGCACGGTAGTAATGAAATCGCGGGGACTGGTTGAATTTGCGTTAACAGCTGCGAATCGCGACATCGTGAAATCCTGGAGGGTCTGGTTGATTTTACAATGTACAATCTATTTATCGATTTATTAAGATTATTTAAACTTCAATTAGAAGTTGGATGCTGGCGTGAAGTTAACTTTTTACGTCTTTCAGTCAAATAAAGCCATATTCCAGTCATATCTTTCAGTTTTCTTTGAAACAGCCCAATCTCATGTATCGTCTCGTCTCGTCTCGTCTCGTGAGCCGTATGTCTCGTCAGACCTCTAGACAATAAATAAAATAAATAAAAACAATTATATAGCCCAAAAAACAGCATAAAAGTGGATGGAAAAAACACTTGCCACAGAGAAAAAATGCACAGAATGATTGGGGTGAACGTCTTCCATGAACTCCCTGTACTCTTAATTACTAATTACTTGTAATTGCTGCTCTGGGTAAAAGTATTCCATAGCAAAGCTGAGTGTTTTGTGAATTTTTGTGAATTTCTTACTGCTAATAAAGATTTATTCATCGCTATTTATTCTTTTTAATGGCTTGTTTTATGGTGCATACATGTGTTCCCAAAACTATAAAGAGTACAATGCTGTCATCTCTAAACCAAGACTAAAACGTAACCTGATCAGGAACGTTTGGTGCGTCATGCTGCGTTCCATTTGCCGTCGGATCCGAGATTTGTTTGACGAAATTACGCCACATCCGCTAAAAATACAGTGAAAACCGAGTGCGTTCCATTTGCCAAAACTCGGACAGAAGATTTTTTTACATTTTTTAATCCAAATTTTCCGTCTCAAGTTTGGCTAACTAGGCTAACTTTAGCAACGTGGACCAGCTAATTTAGCATCGCCACGAGACATAACGCGGTAGTTCATGTACAACATGAGCGTAGCAACACGTCTATCGACTACAACAACATTGGATTGCGTACACAGCTGACCAAGTTACACACAAACATCAATAAAGTGCTAAAAATGTAAAAAAAATCCAAGCTTTACGCTAAGCAACCATCTTGGATTTTGAACTCGGGATACTCTGTGCTGCTCCAAGATATTTGGTCAGGCGTCCGAGAAAAACGGGGGGCGCACTTGTGGTCCGCCCCAGCTTCGGCCCTCGGAAAACGACTCGGAAACCGAGCACCGACGGCAAATGGAACGCACCATTATTTTAGGGAAGAACGGGGAATGAAAGGAGAATGAGTCCAAACACAGCACTCCCACACTACACAGAGTCTGTCTCCGCCAGCTTACAAGACCCTGATGGATATGAGAACAGGGAAGTCAAGATCTCAGGAGGACGGGAATCCATATATCACTCGTTGGAAGCCAAAAGGCCAAATTCAAAAAACAAGCACTTATCTTCCATTTTTAGGTTTTTCGTTGAGCACAAGTGGCACGACCAGGAAGTGATCAAACAAAAAATGGTGGTCGGTCAAAAGATATACAGTATATTGTGCGTTTTTACCACTCATAAGAATGGATACCTTCGTTTTGTTCCTTGGCAGTGAGAGGGTTAGTCTGGGCGGCAGTGCTCGGGGAGATGGTACCTTGCTCACGAGTACTTTAGTGGTACCTTTACCAGTCCGGGATTCGAACTGGCGACCTTGCTCCGTAATCTGAGGGTCGTCGGTTCGAATCCCAGACTGGTAAAGGTACCACTAAGGTACCGGCCCCAAGCACTGTTCCCGGGCGCTGCTCATGTCGGCTGCCCACTGCTGCTTCACGGATGGGTCCAATGCAGAGATCACATTTCGCTGAGCGCTGTGAAGTGCTGTGGTGTTTTCACAGTGACGAACAATCGCTCACTTTCACTTTCATCTGCGATTTTAGTACTTTTTTTTTTTAAGTCTTATGCATGTAATGGTCAGTTTGGGGTCTCGCCACTTGTGTTCGACAAATAAACGGAAAATAAAACGGAATATAAGTGCGTAATTTTCGTTTTACACTGCTCACACTCTCGCCAGTACGAGTGTTCGTCGTCTTCTTCGTTGGAGATGATCAGATTCTGTGTCGCATCACTTGCGTTCAGTACCAAAACGAATGAACGAATGATACGCAGATTTAGGGGGGGGGGGCGTGAAGAGGTGGAGGAAGGTTTTCAACGCCAGGGAAAGTGACCGGGACCTGTTGACCTTACCTGTAGATCTCTTTGTGGATGCCGTTCACTAACAAGGGCATCTTTGGGGGCAAAGTGTTACAGTGTCTAGCTAAGTTCCTAATGGAGTTAGCACACGGGCATGCGGTGAAAAGAATAAAGCGAGAAATGCGTTAGAGCAGGAAGGACAGGCAGAATTGGACATGCATAGAAGACGGGACTTTGTAAAAACGGGGACGTCTCGAATTGAGAAATGGTGGAATCGTTTTACAAACGAGGAAAGAGTGCTCGGAACCGGAATCGAGTCAAGGAAGTGCATCGCAGTAAGCCATTTTGACAGTTCTATTTGATTTGTTTTACCTGTTTGTGTGCAGGCACTCAGCACTCCCACCCCGGATTGATCTGTGCATCTCCAGGACCTCACTGAGGTTTGCCACGACGACGGAAGACCAAACACAAACGACGACAACAACAACAACAACAACAACAAAAGGAACAATCCAGGCCGAAAGTAAGAAGATGGCCACAAAACAATGACAAATTATGAGACACGTTTAGAAAATCATAGCATTAATAATGATCATAACAATAGTAATGAATGAATAACGTAAAGACTGTTAGTCATATTAGTAGTATTAGTAGTTAGTAGAGTAAAAGTAGGCTATTAAACAGCATCTAACCAGCAGAAATGCATATAGAATATAGAGTACGTGCTAAACATGTCAACTTATCGACGTCGTAAAGTCAGCTAGAAATATACAATATCTTGAAGTCGCTTAAAGGTTTAAAACCAGCATAAATCCTGTCATTTCAAATCCATAAATGATGGGTAATTTCGTCACCAGTGTCGGTACCTGTCCTCCGAGTAATCATAGTCCGAGTCTCCGGATCGGTGCTCCTGTTGGGAGTTTTGGTAATGGATGGGCGAGTGGGAATGATGGCGGTTTTGGTGAATTTCATCAAGGCTCCTACGAAGGGGAAACAAAGCGAGTGAAAATTATTCTGAGCATAGAATAAATCCATTGAACATTCATAAAGCAAATCAAGTAAACTTAAGTCAGTTTTCCAGACTCTTTCGAAAGTCCTCTTCAGTTTAAATTCATGCCGATTTGATTTGCGAGGGACGCATGATAATATCGGAATTGTATCGGAATCGGACGATAATTGCTTCATCGGAATCGGGCTGAGGCTTAGATTTGCCGGTGTTTTCCACCGATATTTTATAACGCGTTTATTCCACGTCGGAAAGGTAGCGCTTGTGCCAGGCATGTCTAACGTCCGAGATGGGATTTTATACGGCCCGCACCTTCTGCTTTAAAATGCGCAAAGATTCTGAGCACGCAAAAAAACCTGTAAAAAGAATGTGAAATTCTCTTTCTATAAATATGGGGACTGACCGATATTTCGCTCGATTTTAAATGATCAAAATAACCGACATAGACAAGATTCCGCCAATTAGAATGAGAGGTTCTGAATTTCCGTTTCGATGAATTTCCGAGTAATTGCCCGGCTTTAGGGTCACGCTGCTTGCTCTCTCTCTCCGAGAGTGTGCGTATATGTGTGTTTGTGCGTGTGAGGGTCTGACCTCTGCATGGGGACGTGGGCAGGGCGCGATCGAGCACGACGCTGCTCCTCTCGGTGTGGGGAGACGGAACGTGAGCGATGCTGGATGGCGGCCTGCCTCTCAGGCACTGTCAGGGTGCTGGACCTCTCTCTGTCGCGGGAGTTCCTCTCTGCTGCTGGGATACACACACACGCAAGCATATATGTTCACACACACACACACATATACTGCAAGCCCAGTGCAACCTGGACTAAAAGAAGCGTAAGAAAACGAGCAAAATAATCATTTCTAATCAATGTGCAGGTATCAGTTTAACCCGCTTTAACAGTGATCCTCACACACTGCGGTTGGTTTAATCATGCCGAAGAAAGCCCCGCGCCGAACTACCGGCAGGGTCGCTACGACTCTTAAAGAAACGGCTACAAGCGAAATCAGATTTGCCCAAATTTTCCACTTACGGCCAAGACAGTTAAATGGGACGTGGTGGGTCACATTTAGGGTCCAGATTCCACTTTCTCAGTTCTGCACTGGAGCCATAATATGAAGACCATCAAATAGTTGAAAGCTAATAAATTTCTTTCTCGGTGTTTGTCTCACTGATGCTAAAAATGTTTCATTAACTTCAATCCTGGCCTCATAGCCCCAGCACAGAATTTGGACACCGAAAATGTCTTAAAACGTAGGCAAGAAATTTGGACAAACAGGATTTCGACGTGAGCTTTTTCTTTAAAAAAATGCCAAAAATAAGGTATGCAAAGGACTCCCGTAATGTCCTGCTGCATATTTTTACTGTACAACATCATATTTTTCATATTCAAATTGAAGATATAAAAAGCCTGATTATTAGACATGATGTGCCTCATTAGACGTAATTGTCCGACAATACAACATTGTAGTCTCACAAACACAGTCATATCATCATCATCATCATCATCATCATATTTTTGGCTTGGCAAATGACTTGTTTAAAGGGGCACCGTATCCCCAGATGCGTTTGACCCTCATTTTGGAAAACGGCGCCATTCGAGCATCTTGGGATGGAGCGTCCCTTTAAAGCGCTGACTTTCCCGAACCTCACGCCAAAATGAAAAGAATTGCTCTAAATTCTACGGCAAGCTTTTCTAAAGGCATGCAGACAGACAGACAGACGAGAGGTTAACACACACCCAAAAAAAAAAACCTCGTCGTCATAAGACCCATATCAATGTGTAGTAAAATATTGGTGTTCTTCCCCCACCATCATGACAAATGTACATTTACACAGGCCTTATGAAGGTGTTAGACTACGTATGTGCTGCTACCGATTCCACTACAGTGCCATTCCTCTAGCTTTCATGCACGTCGTGACGGTGAAGTTTTTATTTTCTATGTGGTCTTTGCTTCATTTCTGAGAGAGTCCAGCAGAGGGGGAGAGAGACACGCAACGAGGCCGAAAGCACAACAAATGAAGGGAAAGATGCACCCTTTGGTTCGTCCCTGCTGGAAAAAAAAATACGTTTAGCCGGTCTTGGAAGATTTGGAGTAGCGCTTAGTGTCGTAGTTTTTAAAAGTCTCGGTCTCCTCGCGGACTCGGCCGTATTTGTACTCGGTTTTGTCATGGACTCGGACAAAGAGGACTCGGGATTTTATTTGGAGACCAACTGAGACCACCACTCTGAGAACATTACTATTAAAACTCTTTAATAGGAGGCGTTTTGCGTTGTTTATTAGTTATCTCAGAACCCTTTAACTTACAGAAACCACACACACACCGTCAGAATCACAAGACTTTCAAGATATTTAGTCCTCTGTATGGTGAAATTATTTCTGAGTGATTCCATGCACAAAAAAGTCTGAAGTAATTACGTAAAAACACATTAATTACATTATTCGCGATGTAAACCCCAAGTTAGCGCTAACGACTCTAATATGGAACGCCATCACGCGCAAAAACTGAGTTCTCTTCCAGGAAGCCCAAAATGATTCCAAATCGGCTCAAAATTACCCAAAACTTAAGTATTTTGTCATTTTCAAATGATAAGATTTTTTTTCCCCCATTTTATACTGTTAGATACAGAAGCGTAATGCGTTCACTTGAGAAAAAATAATTCTGCTCTGTTTTTCTCAATTAACGAGATAGTTTTCATGTTTAAAAAAAAACAAAACAAAACACGCTGCAGTGTCCTGCAGATCAGAATGGGCGAGAGGGCTTTCCGTCTTGAGGTGCCTGCGCAAAGTCGACAAACTAATAACAATGCCATCTGTTACTTAATGCTGCAAGTATTAAGCCAGCATAGTCTATTCTATTTATTGAATTAAGGTTTTTATCTGAGTATTTTTATTTAAGCTTTAACTATATTTTTGGGTACTATTCTTTATTGTTCTGTCCTTGTGTCTTGTGAATTGTGCAGTCGTGATGTGCGCAATTTCCTCCGGGATGAATAAAGTTTCTGATTCTGAAGTATTTCCCAGTGTCCCCAGCCCAAACCAAAATTAAACTGGATGAATCTAAGGCGTGACATTATTGCAGTGAAATCGAGCTCCAAAGTAGGCGAAATGAGAGCTTTTTTTTTTTTTTTTTTTTTACATGAAAGCTCTCTCGTTAATTCAGAAAAACAGAGCAGAATTATTTTTTTTCTCAAGTGAACGCATTACACTTCCGTAGTTAGAGAGTAGTCAATAGGGAAAAAATATAGAAAAATGCATTTGTTATCAACGATATATATCACAATATAGTATGTTTTCTGTAAATTTGGCAAGAAAATCTTGCCTGTGCGCGCTCAACTTTGCCTGCGCGCGCAAAACAAAAACACTCTGCGTGCGCTCATATGGAACGCCAAACATGCCAAAATTCGCAAAACACCTGGTTTTTGCAGCACCCTATTGACTTGTGATCAAATGCTGTTTTTTATGTGGTTAAATGGCTGTAAAAGGCGGCCATTTTTACGGCGCTCCAGTAAGGTGCCCTTTACG
Source organism: Distichodus sexfasciatus (assembly GCA_032718565.1). Lineage (NCBI taxonomy): Eukaryota > Metazoa > Chordata > Actinopteri > Characiformes > Distichodontidae > Distichodus > Distichodus sexfasciatus. The sequence continues at coordinate 108,869 of JAVGVS010000413.1, read as the reverse complement.
GTGAATTGTGGTACCTTTGGCGTTCCATAGATCTGAACCCTAGGGAGTTGAGTGCGCACAGACACCCCGATTTTGCTTGCAAAAGTTCCACTGCTCATTAAGGCACAAATATAACACTAAAGTATCCTCTGAACCTACTTCTACGCGGTGCCGTGGAGACTACTGCAAAGCACGAACAAATATTGCCGTTAACAGTGTATTTTGCGACACCGCTTATTAACGATAGTGTATAATATGAAACGATAGCGCATGATTGTGTGTTTTCATTTTTTCAGCAGGGGTCAGAACTTTGCCTTCCAGAACCGATATTAGAACTTCATTTCCAAATTTTTCAAAACCGTCCAACCTTCCAAAGCAAGGCATTTACAAGTAGGGATGAGATTTTACAAAATGATCTGTTGCTTTATCGGGACACAACATGTTTATGAAGGACATACACTACCAGTCAAAAGTTCGGACACACCTTCTCATTCAATGTTTCTTCTTTATTTTCATTCATATTTACATTGTAGATTCTCACTAAAGGCATCAAAACTATGAATGAACTGTGTAAGGGCTATTTGACCCAGAAGGAGAGTGATGGAGTGCTGCGCCACATGGCCTGGCCTCCACGGTCACCTGACCAAACCAAATCGAGATCGTTTGGGATGAGATGGACCGCAGAGTGAAGGCAAAAGGGCCAACAAGTGGTCAGCATCTCTGGGAACTCCTTCAAGACTGTTGGAAAACCATTTCAGGTGACTACCTCATGAAGCTCATCGAGAGAAGGCCAAGAGTGTGCAAAGCAGTGATCAAAGGTTATTTTCAAGAATCTAAACATGTTTTGGGTTATTTCACACTTTTTGTTTACGACATAATTCCATACGTGTTCATTCATAGTGCCTTCAGTGAGAATCTACAATGGAAATAGTCATGATAATAAAGAATAAAACATTGAACGGGAAGGTGTGTCCCAACGTTTGACTGGTAGTGTATCTATGAATTTAAGGTTCCATGAGCAACCAAAAAGGCCTCTGTTTGTGTCTCCCTGTGCTGGACGTCTACAGCACGAACACAGGCAGCGCGACCCGACCCCACCCACCTGCAGACACTACCGTAATACCATCATCATAATCTGTCTCAATGATGCGGTGGGACCCTGGGACATACACACACGCACAAACACACACACACGCACACAGTCACATCGCAGCAAAAACCTCGCTTCAATGCGCTGTAACGCGGCTGTAACTTTCAATACAAACAGCTACGGCAATCAAATAGCAAAGAAACAACTTTAAACAAAACACTGTATACGCTTTCACGCGGGATACACATAAACACATGAAAACCAATTATCTGACTGCACTTCGGAAGTGTTGGAGATTAGCGAATGCATGCGAACGCGCAGCTAATCCTTACGAGCTAGCTCAGATGGGAATTACAGCGGTGGCGTAACGCATGGTAAAATCTAAGTTAGCAAACTGTCTGCTCTAATCTATCAACTCTCTGGTTTTTTCAGCGTTCCTCAGTCATTTTAGCCCCCGGCCGTCCTCCTGCTTAAATATTTCCTCGCCGTTATCCCGCGTTGTATTCCATGTTAGCCCAGACTGTGCTCACTATCCTGTCACTGTCTTCATCCCTTCCAGTGAAACGTATATGTGACCCTCCACGGCAAAACCAGTCGCTTGTCGCAAATTTTCAAAATTGAGTTATGTTTTCATGAAAGGGCATAATTTAAGCTTCAAAACGTTACCTATATGGAATGAATCGGACGACATATGACTGAGATATCAACGTTCAAAGGAGTCGGGTTTCTCCTGTCACGCCAAGTGAGAAACGGAGAAATCTGCCTTTGAAGTTGACTATCACCGTAGCACTCACAGACGCTTGGTGCGGTCGCGGCTACGTTTGCATTTACGGTAGCCTACGCTGCATTCACAGCCACACGCATAGCCTACCTGCGTTAGGTTAACTGAACTCGGGAGACGAAGATGGATTCCGGAGAAATATCTTCACGCTAGTCAACCAGTGGATTTACCGTAAATATTGGAGTGGAACGGTCAAAACAGAAACTTTTAACATTCTGCTGGAATTGAATTCCTCACCTCAAGAAAGTCACGTTTTTAGGATGGAAAGGGTAAGTTTTTCAGTGAAATTGATTCACGACAGTACAGTATAGACCTTCCACTGTTTCAAAACACTAAAAACCAAAAATCCCAAATTTTACCCCACGCGCCATATAAACAGCGTTTTTTCTCGGAAACCTCTATTGCGACAAGCGACTGGTTTTGCCGTGGAGGGTCACATATTGCAAAGGCACAAGAAGAGAAAATTCTACATAGTTTTACTTGCACGACTTCAGAGAGATCTTTTTTAACAGTACATGTGAGTGCACCGTAGTAACGGGCGGTGCTTCAGCGCTTTGATTCACCGCCTTTATTTTCACCACTTTGAGACTTAATTTCACCCACGTACCAATGTTCATACGCACTGAAAATGGACGAGGTGATTAGTGTCGACTGTTTCTTTGATATGAGGAACTTAGAGCCGACATTATCTCGACTTTTCTGGGTCTTTAAAGAGCAGAAGAGGGGTTTTAGTCACAATGAGGACAGCATTTAGAATGCGCAATATTAAACAAATACAACACCATAGTTTTGGGTTTTTAAACCATGCATTAAGCTAAGCATGAATATCGTTCATATCGTGGCACTCGATATATTGCCCAGCCCTACTTGTACACGCTGTATCTAGTTCACAAAACTTTGTCTATTCATGCATTTATAACTATGTTGAAGAGCTACTTTTAGCTAAGATCTTATCTTTTCAGCTGACTTCTTAAAAATTTAGACACACACTTTCTCACACACACACACTTACTCTGCAGCTTCTTGCTGGGGCTGTCTCCGTGGAGGTGTCGGCGAGGCAGGTAGGGCGAGGGCTGCGGCAGGGGCAGCGAGGACACGTCGTGGGCTTGCAGCTTGTACCAGTGCGGCTGGTCGTCCAACAGAGCCGTCTCCAGTTCGATCAAGATCTGGAGGAAAAAAAAAAACAGATTTTCAGCTTCGTCAAAATCCTTCAGCGTGTCAACGGCACACATCACCAACGCGGGGCTGTTTATTATCTGCATATATCGAATCATTTATTTAAGTGACATTTGTGTTAAATGTTACAGTGTTATAACTAATATAAATGCTAAAATGATGTCACCCTACACACCATACATACAAAAATGACGCAATCTCAGGACGTCCTGTCTTTTAGAAGACATTTTTACAACTAAAACAGCACACACACACACACACCTCCCCAAGAAACTCGCTCTCATCCTCCTGCGCTCTCGGTTGGTCCCACACGGTGATCTCCAGCATGCGCTCCCTAAAATCCCGCCGGTGAACGTGGAAGTAAAAGAAGGTCTGATTCCATTTGGGCTCTGCGCTCTTCTTCACCGTCTTCGTCCTCCTCTTGCTCTTGTCACTAAGATCAAGGTGATAGAGTGAGAACGCATCTACTGTTGGGTCTAACGTAGAACGAGCGGATCGCAATCATTCTTCCGGCCTCGATGACGCCGTTCTGTCATCAGGCATCAAGAAGCCGTATTAGCTAGTTGTGTAATCGAAAAACCAGGCCCCTATTCCGCAGCCCAAAATCACATTAACCATCGCTGACAGCTGACAAGTACGTATGACTGTCGTTCAGAAACGGAACGGTTTTAAACAGGCTAAATGCACAATGTGCGTCATGGCTTTCCGCTCACCTCCTGTCGGGGAGGAAGTACATTTTGACGTAAGGGTTCCGCGGGCGACCGTCGGGTCGAGGAGGCAGGTTTCTGGCTTGTAAGACGTTGACGATAAGCTGATGGTCCACTTTATCAAACCACAGCTTCACCTTGGGGTAAAAGAAAAGGCTTTAAGCTTCGCCAAGCGTAGATCTCAGTGACAGTATAAGTGGTCTTGAAGATTCACACTGTAACTCCACAAAGTTTGCATTTATTTATCCCGTTTAAATATGTGACCAGATCTGGCAAAATGAGTCACAGTGATCCAAAATTTCAAAATTCTAAATTGAGGTTTTGATACCACTGGAAAGATAAGAAAATTAGCTTTAAAATGATATCTTGGTCAAAGTCATATCTTGAATTGTTGTTTAAATCCATATTTTAGTCACATTAAAAGGCAACAGAGAAGAAAATCTGTTTTTAATGGAGATTTTACAATATCAACGTAGGAGAAGATCTGATCTGAACGCCCGAGACTCTCCCCGAGACTTTAGGGGAGACCTTGGGACTGTCAGCAGGAGTTTATTTGCAGACCTCTGTGGCCTTGGAGTTGAAGCAGGGTGAAGGAGATCACGAATGTATTTCAGTCGGACGCTGTTGCCATGCTCTGAAAACAAACAGTAGCACGAATTCTGAACTTGGCCAGCACATGTGAGATGTGCATGAGGCCTCGTCCTCACGGACCCGGTTTTTAAACTTTAGTTATGGTCAACGAAGAGGGCCATAAACATAAATGAAGCAAAAAAATAGGGATGTACAATATTATCTGAAGGATATCGGAATCGGCCAATAATGACTTTTTTATCGTCATCGAACCGATGCTTAGATTTGTCTGATATTTTCAGCCGATATTTTATGACACATTTATTGCATGTCAAACACACAGTGCTTGTGCCAGGCATATCCAGAGTCCGAGGTGGGATTTTATACAACCTTTCCCTTTCTGTCTTAAAACGTACGTTATTTTATGCCAAATTCCCAAGCACGCAGGAGAACGTTGACCAGTGAAATCCCTCGTCTCTCTTTTTTTAACGAACTAAACTGCGTGTTTGCCTCACTTAGCGAATGCGAGCTCGCGCATGGGCTGCGTCCCGAGCTGCGTACTGCCACACTTAATAGTATGGTAGGAAAACCGTAGTATGCACCTCATGAATTAGCCGGGGTTGTAGCTAAACAGCTCTCTATGCACTAGGTAGTGTACATGGAGTGTCACACGCGCCCTGTTTGACTTGGTACACCACGTAGGGCGGGAAGCGACGTTTCCTTAAAATGCTGTGCACTACTCTGGAAATGCTCCGCCCTCTGTTTTCGCGCTCGCTTGAGTTGACGCTATGTTAGAAACGTCAGAGCTATGACGCTATTTTTACGGCAGAATTCTGAGCGTGCAGTGGAACTTTCAGCGAGCAAAAATCGCTCAACAAAATCGCTCCCTCGTTTATCGTTATCGGCATGAAAAATATCGGATATCGGCATCGGCTAAGAACTAATCGTGCATCCCTAGTGAAAATACACTACATGTAATGGATAATACCTCAATAACTCTATATACTATAGGTTTAACGCTACAAGCTAATCACATGATCAGTGGGTACCGTCACCGTCATATATATCCAAGCCCTGTCATTGTTTCCATTTAAACTTACTGAAAGCTGGCCTGGTAGAACCTGAGGGAGATCTCTCAACATTCCAGGACTTGTGGGCGACATGACGGAGATGGAGGGACGATCCATCTTTTGAGATTCGTCTATAGAACTGGAACCAGCTAGACCAGTAAAAGACAAGAAAGGACGGATGTTAAAGGTTCATTCGCAGCACTGTGCCGTGCTAATCAGCGGAACTGCTGTAATGAACTTGGGAGATAAGCCTGACCCTTCCGTGGGGTGAATTTATTTGCATTTGAGTGTAGCGAGAACCGCTCAGAAAACTTACTGGATTCAAGAGGAGGATGTGACGTCTCTGGAATTCGGGGGGTGTCTCTTTAAAAGGGAAAATACAGATAGTCAAATATATACACGTTATAAATGGGGTTAATGCAGAGTCTTAACGTCGGACGCTGGTAGGAACAGAACCCAACGAGGGAAAAGGGTGAAGGGCCATAGGGTTTGATTCGTTTGGTGACTGACAAGGCTAACGAGACAGCAACGAGATAATCATTCATAAGGGGATTTTAGGGTCAGGCACCGAACACTGGGGACAATACCACCGTCACTGTTTAAGGGCGCTACTTACTGATAAGCTCTATACACCTTTCGCAAGAAGTTTTTGGAAAGAATACGTTGGATACAGCTTTTACATGCAGTGGGAAAACAAATCACAAATGAGCGTCAGTTTAAAACGGGGCAGCAAAATATGAACAAAATCTTTAACAAGCTTTAAAAACCTGAATTTCATAGCAAATCATTCTACAATTCAACTTGGCTCACCCTTACGACTTTCATGCTTAACATTTTCTTAGAGTGTTTTCACACTTGGTCCGTTTCAGCCCTTAAAGCGAACTCAGATCGATTAGTCAGCTTTTATTACGTGTATGTGAAGACGTCAAACAAACTCAGAGCCCTCTGAAGCGAACCGAACTGATGGTGGTCTCAGTCCGGTTCGCTTAAAGTCCGCAGCACGGTTCGTTTGACTCGCCCCTTATGAACACGAAGCGCCCCGGTTCACTTCGGCAGTTTTAGTTCGAAGTGAAAACTACCCAGAATGCAACGCAGTAAAGGTCTGAGAGCTCCGTAATGATTAAGTATGAACAGAAAAAGGACTGAGGGCCCATCTGAGCTGAAGTGGGCCAGAAGGAGAACCCTTTCAAATGAACTCACAGTGTGAACATAAAAAGAACTGAGTTCCCTTTCTGTTGGTCCACTTTTCGGACCACTTCTAGAGGACTGAGTTCGGTTCCTTTAAAGAGGACTATATGTGAAAACACCCTTATTCAAATTGGAGAACCTAAATAAAAACTGGAACTTTGGGTGAATCCCATTTCACCCCTTGGCTCTACGCCTTAGCCCTACCCCTTGACCTTTGGCACGGAGTGGCAAGCGGCAAGGGTTCAAATCTACCCATTCATGAAGGTGATACGTAACGCGACGTGTTTTCGCCGGGATTTTGCTAGACCCTCTATAAACATATCAAAACGTCTCTAATAGCGCCGTCACAGAGAAATACAAGTCATTCAGTAACGAAACGTCTTCCAGAGTTCTGATCGGTGGCAAGAGTGAGAAGAGTGAGAGTGAGAAACGCCCTAGCAAGGTGGGCTTTTGAACAGTACTGCCATGAATCCTTTTAAATTTCTGATAATGTTGCACTGATAAGAGACAATACAAACTACGAAATTTTTTTTTACTACATAAACAGTTTATTAATTATTAGTTTATACATCGAAAATACTTCAATTTTGGATTCATCAAAAATATCCACCATTAGCAGCTATTACAGCTCTGCATAATCTGGGCGTCCGAGCTGTCAGTTTATTCGAACATTGACTTTGATATATTATTCCAAGCCGCCTGAAGGATTGCCCAAAGATGATTCACACTGGTTGGACACTTCTTACGGACATCACCGGTCCAGTTCCTCCCATAGTAGCTCAATTGGGTTGAGCTACATTATTATGTAATCAAAATAAAAATGATTATTTCTGGTATCCAAAGATAATGTCAAGTTACTTTAATGTATTTGCACCAAAAAATGATGAGGATTTATGCTGATATTGTTCAAAACCCCACCTTGCCAGGGGCGTTTCCAAACTTTTGGAGGGCAGTGTGTATATATATGAATGTTATATATATATATATATATATATATATATATATATATATATATATATATATATATATATATATATATATATATATATAACAATGAATTAAACATTTCATTTTATAGTAGGCTTGTTATTTGTTATCACTTTTATGCGTTTGTTTTTAAACGGCCGAACTCTGAATAAAATGACTGAGTATATTTGCCATTTTTGCGTTTGTCTGCAGCAAACCGGAGAAGTATAATAGCGACCGACACCACGCTAGTGATTTTTTTTTCTATGCTGTTTATGAAAAAACGGACAATTTGCCAGTAGTTCTAATTTTAAAAATGCTATTAAATGAGAAATTACGTATATTTACATGTCTTTCATCTCTTTTGGGTCCGTAGTCATGTTACTGATAGTTTTTGCATGGCATTCTAGGAAATATTTCCTACCCTTCCGTTAGCCCTTCACCTTCCCCCATCCCTCCTATACGTGAACGCGCAAAACAGAGGGTCAGGGGTTAAGGGGTAGAACGGGATTCATAAATAGACGCGGCAACCTTATATATCTTGGACATTATAACATATATCACAACGTTACTTAAATGTTATAGAAACATTGTCAGAAAAAAAAGAAGTCCTACTACTTCTTTATGCTCACCCAATTGGTCTTGAAACAACTATTTCTACTTGAGGTGCCGACTGCGACTCCAAAATGATGGTATGGCAGCCTAGCCAGTAAGCTCCGAACCTTTCTGTTCCACTGCAACTTTTATCATCACCTGGAAACAAAAAGCGGCCTCCGTTTAACATTTGAACTTTAGCATTCTCCATAGCAGTATGAATATCAATTAATAAGTCCTCTTGACCCCTCAACAGTGACACATCGGGACACGACTAAGCTCTGCTCACCCGCTCGTAAATGGCCGATGATGTCCGCCAGGCTTCCTTTCTTTACTTTGGTGATGAAAGCTCCAAGTCTTCCGGTCTCCGTCATCTTCCCTCCAACCACCTGATGGAATGTGAAAAACATGCTCGGCTGCGGTCAACTCTTCTCAAAGAACAAAGGCTTAGAAAAAAACGGTTCGTGACTAGGGCTGGGCGATCTGATCTCAAATCAGTCATCAGTTTTAATTCTTACAGTTGTTACTTTAAATATTCGAGTTGGGATCAACACCACCTAAACCGAGGCCGAGTCCTGGGCAGGGCAGGGCGAGACCAAGCCACGAGACGAGACCGAGAGACCGGGGCCGAGGCTGGACCAAGCGCCACGTTTTACCACCACATCACAAATAAATTGGAAAGCCTAATCAACAATTACTTGGTAACAAATAATACATTTTATTCTATATTACTTTTTCCTTATTGATTACTCACTAACATAATAAAAAAAGAAAAAAAATTCTAATCAATTTAAAATGAAGAAACGCTAAAGTTTTGGGTCATTTTCAGCCGATTTGAACCCATTTTGGCCTATAAAATGAGCCGCTTTTGGCCTTTTCTGGAAGAACCATATTTCTTGCGCATGATGGCGTTCCACCACGAAATGCCATAGCGCTTCTTGAGACAAACAAATCGATCGATTCAGGCACCCACGAAACTTTAATATTATCACGATAGCGTAGCGCTAAAAGCAAATATTCTGTTATCTTCGTTCGAGCCGTCAAATACGTTTCGCGGCTCCACGTAAGTTTTTATCGGGTGGGAAAGGGGCCAGAACGGGCCTTTTGACGCAGGAGGTTGCAGACACCTGCGGTTGCAGACGGACGCAGAGCGACTCAACAACTGCGGGCAAGGCTCACCTTTAACCCCAGCAGCGAGCCAGCTTCCCGAGGCATGGCCGAGCGCTTGCTCAGAGTGATGCGGCCGATCAAATGATCCCCCTCTTTGGATGGCTGCCAGGTAACAGGATGCTGAGAAATGGATTTCAGTCCCGTAATGGCGTTTACTGCCTGATACTCATACCACACACACACAGGCGTTACTAAGACTTTCTGATGACAAACTCACTTCTACTTGTGCCAAACAGTGGGGTCAGGGATGATAGTCCCAGTCACCTACAAGAGGAAAAACAGAGCATAAAAATACATATTGGGGAATGAAATCCATTAAGCTGTGCCAAGTCAGGGAAGCCATGTTTGCTGTGACTCCAGTAGCGCAGTCAGCCTTGCAATATTCGTCATAAAAAATGCATCAGCGTGTGCTATATGTGGCAGGATTTCCCCTGTAGATGGTTGGGTTGAAACAAAACACACTCCTGTCCCTGGCAATGGCCGTTTTAAAGAGCAAAAAAGAAGAACGTCACCCCGTCGATGATTGTTATTTAATTATTTCTTCCATATTCTAGTCAAAGATCCGTCTGGTTTTTTTATCCACAAGGAGCTGTGCCGTCAAAAGGGGTTCAAACTATGTCACGTAGCTGTCGACCGATACCGTTTTTTCAGGACCGATATCGATACCGATTATTGTTAGTTAATAGGGCTGGGTTAAAAAATAAAATAAAATAAATAAATAAATAAAATAAATAAATCCATCGATCATTATCGATTCTCGTTTTAAAAATACAATATTGATTCAAAAACTGGCCGATCGATCTTTTCCTGCGGCTATGAGTACGGCGTCACATCAATACTTACCGTAGGCTAATAAAATATTGCATAAAATATCGGCATAAATCTTGAAACTCCAGAGCACAAAATTAAGAATCGAGTGCGCGGTTGTGATAATATTGCGTGCAAACTGTATGTTTCCTCTTGCGAATGTCTTTTTTCCTCTCGATGTGTTAAATGTCCTCGCGCGCACAGCAGATTACCGACGAGCTTCTTTTTTGCTTCAGATTTCTCTGTGTGATTTGAAAGGGTGGGTTTTGTGGCGGTTTGGGGGCAGGGGTTGCAGCAGCTTCTGTCTGCGAAATCCTATTGGCCCGATGGCTCCTGAGTGCGTATGCACTACTTCTCGCGACAGCGCCAGGAGAACCAGCGAGCGAAACCAAATAGAGCCATGGCTACTCCGCTCAATTCACCGTCTGGCCTAATTTTATAACCGAGCAAACTAGTATTGACACAAAAGAAATCTCCTAAATAAATCGATGTCGAATCGAGAAATTGAATCGGATCATGACCTTGAATCGAGATCGATTCAGGAAATCAGCAACGATACCCAGCCCTACTAGTTAACGGAGCTGGTTACTGATTTTTGGAACTGATATGCAAAAGAAAAAGTTCTCTCTCCTCTTCTCCTTCCCGGAGCTTCACGATGTGCTCGTGTGTGAGTGTGTGTGGTATGATGACAACAAAACTAGCGTTGATTAGCTTCGACTCGTGTGACTTATAAGCCAATAAAGAGACTGCATGGGCGGGGCGTTAAATGTAACTGTACGGTAGAAACAAGCAACACCCGAGAAAGAGACTGCAGTGGAAACCACGATGCGCGCGCAGTATGGTGCTACGATATCGGTGGCGGTCAAATTAAACACCGATACCGATAATCGGCAAAAAATGCTTAATATCGGTCCGGTTGATAATCGGTTGACCCTTGTTGTGGTCACGCTGCAAATAAACACACTCTTAAGAGAACGGGCTGCCTTTGAGCTTTGTTTAAAGTCAGGACAGATCTAGGGTCAGTCTGAAGTCGTACTGTACCTTTGCCCATAAATGTTGACGGATGATCATAAGAGATTCAGATGAGCTTGGTGTTTGTAAAATTCAAAATTCTGTATCGGCTCCAGATATCGGTCATAGACCCTGTTAACTAGCAATAATCGGTATCGATATCGGCCCTGAAAATGCAATATTGGTCGACTTCTAATTGAAACTAAACCAAAATCATTCGTTTAGTCATTTTAGTGTGCTATAGCAGGTAGAAAAAGTTCTTTGTTGTAATGACTTTTTATACACCATTTTATTAGTGTGGGAAAAAAATGAAAACGCAGACTCCCGGGACAGATGAGAGTCCGTCAGTCAGTCAGTCAGTCAGTGGACTGCAGTACATGAGCCAGTCTCTGACCTAATTCCCAAATCTCTGGCGGAAAAAAAGAGGACCTTTCCCTTGATTGCTGCGTGGAGCAACAGGGTTGGTTGCGGTGGCTGGGCAGCGGCTTTGCATTCGTTTTTTATTCAAATTTAGTGGAAAAAAGTTGCAAAAGAATAAAAATAACAGACTTAGTTTTGAAGGCATATAATAAAAAAAAATTAAGGTATTCATGGCATAAAGTTCAAAACGTCATCCTAAATGGAGAGCTATATGCCTGTCATATATAATGATTTTTGCAAAATATCACAGGCTTTTATTTGAGGCCAATTAATAAAAAGTAGTGATTTTCGAACGCTGTTTATGATGTTAAAGTGTCAGAGATCAGTACTGATATGATGCATGTATGACACTGTAAATATGACATGACGGCCAAAATGTAGCTTGTGCAAACTGGCTGCAATTTTTTGTGACTTCAGATTTTTAAAAATCTGAAAATATTCTTTTCTACAAAAAGGGGACTGTGCAGAATTTTGGGAACCATTAGTGTGATCTTTAACCTGAGTCGCAGTTGTTTTAACCTAAAAAAGGAACCAACTCAATTCCTGTATCAACTGGACATTTGCTAGCAGTTTTGCTTTCCATCACTCCAAAAGAAAAAAGCAGAAGCTCTCCTACATTTCTCGCTGACGCTCTCGATCTCCACGTCCTCGCAGCTGGTGGATCCACCCTCCTCTTCAGAGCTGCTGATGGACGTCTGCCTCTTGTTGACCCCTCGTTTAGGCCGGTACGCTCTGGGCGGAGGGGGCACCCAGGCGCACTCAGACTGAGTCGAGCTGAGGTGAAATCCTTCGAAACTTTCCGCCGCCTTTTCCCTCTTGCTCTTGTGAAGCAGAGCCGCCGAACCGGGCTCTAGGTGGTCCCTGAGGTCTGTGGCAGGGGCTCCGGGGCCGGTGCGGGGACCGGCGTGGCCCTGTTTTTGGAGCGGAACACCACCACCCCCGCCCCTGCGGTCCTGTCCGCCAAGTAGGCCCGGTGGTTTTCGAATATGGCCTTACGATCCTCGTTGGCCGTGGGCCCCCTCCTGCTCAGGCGGCCCCCGGGGGCCTCGGTGCTGTCCTGTTAGCCCACCTGCGTTGATGGCCAGGTCGCTGTGGTGGCGCTCCTGCCGCATTTTCGACACCTTGGCGTGCATTCGCATCTCCTGCTCCTCCTTCTGTGGTTTCACCGGGTAACGGGCCAAGTTGGGGTCGCTGCGGTAACGCGTTTGGTACTCCTCTTCCCGCCGCTGACGCTCTCGCTCCTCGTCTTCCTGTCTCCTCCTCTGGTCCGGGTGGGATGGCTCACCTTCTGGATGGTTGTACTCATGGGACTGGCCTTTCTCCAAACGCCTGCTGTTGTCCCGCCTTTCTCCCGGACCGTGGTCCTCTAAAGTTTGGGTAAGCGACCTTCCCGGACCTGGACCCGGCCCTGGCCTCCGTTCGCCCCCTCGGCCCATCAACGCACGTTCTGCTGCGTGTAAAGGAATGCAGACTCTTTGTTGAGTTACAAAAGAGTAAAGCAAGCGGCGTCGGAGTTAGCGCATGTGCAGACAGAGTTGACCAGGAATTTTGCTCGTCAAAGTTCCGCCTCTACAAATTTTGGCACAAAAATAAAGCCATTTGGGACAGCTTTTCGCCTCAACTGAAAATAGTGTCTCGTTTTAATATCGTGGCACGAGATCTCGTCACACCCCTAATAAACACATATCAAATATCAATGATTTGGTCCAAAAATATTGCGATTTAAACTCTAGTTATATCGCCCAGTCATACCAATAATCAAAACCCCACAACTCCCCAGTACTTCAAAAAGCAACATGGGATAGATTATGTGCTTTCATATGGAAAACGACAAATCAAAGCCCCTCTGATGACAAATCTTTTATCCCCGCCGCAATCTGGTCAAAGCGCATGCAACAACATAGATTTTCCTTTGATTTTAAAAAGAGATTACAAGCGATGCATAGCGGATTTAAGTCACCGTCCGACTAAGAAACGTGACAAGCGAACCATCCCAAGACGCGATAACACTCAAGCCTTCGAATGTAGAAACCCATCCGAATATAATTTGTTCATTCATTTTTATTAAAACCAATACCTCCCGCCAAAACCATTTTTGTTCCTTTTTTGAGCACTTAATTAGAAATCCTCATTTCATTTGTTTTCCTTTTGGTGTGAAAACAAGTGCTGAAAAAAAAGATGTTTTGGGGTTTTGAATTTAATTTGGCTAAATGAACAAAAGATATGTGATGGGGAAGCAACTACAAATGGTTTTAAGCTACTTACGATTAAAAATTGATTAGCTAGTTTCACTGCTACTGTATATTGCGGCCACAGATTCGTGCTTCTATTTTGTCCATGGTGGACTCATCATCAAACTTCCATCTAGCAGCTGCTAAGATGAGTGCTGTGACACTGTACGGACAGATCCACTTCTGCCAATTCAACACCAATCAGAAACAGCTGATAGTTGGAAATACCCATATTTGTAAAGAGAGAAACAGATTTGCTTTTGTAACAATGTGGCAGCTTACCACGATACTTTGCTATTTGTAAAAACACATACATAGTAGAAAGCTGCAATTATGTCTACAAGTAGCTGCTACCCAAAAAAACTGACAAGAGATTAGCGATATGCGTCGTAGCATTGTTAATTTTAGTTAATACTACTAATGCATAAGTAGTAATCTGATTGAAGCCTTCTGTTGTATTTGTCACTTTTATAACTGACAAACTGCGAAATGAAGCTAAATTGACATAAGTACGTCGGCTAACGTTATTTTTTTTGCCGCTGTTCTGTCAAAATACGCAAAATACGAACTGTGCCGCCTAGCGAATCTGCGCATGCGCAGTCCCACAATCTTTCTACCTTGTTGTTGAGACTTTGGTTGACGGTAAGTAAAATATTTTTAAAAATCCTTATTTATTGCACCCATTGACCAGTAAATATATGAATATCTGTGTATACAGCTGGCGTGTTTGCTCAGTGTAGAAATCTGATAGTGTAGTTCAGTCTTTATTTTTACACCAGAGGTGGAAAGAGTACTGAAATTTGTGCTCAAGCCATAATGCTGTTACATTGGTTAAATGTGCTCAATTACAAGTAAAAAGTACTGGTAAAAAAAATACTTGAATTAAATTTGTTACTCTTCTCAAAACTACTTAAGTACTAATTACTTTTTAACGAGTGGATGTTTCATTAAATCGTCAATAGCAGGCATTCGATTGATTCACCAGTAGAAAGAAAATATCTCTACGTTCAAAGCACATTTCTCAGATGAACAAGGTACAGAAAGACAGTTTGTTTTGTAAATAAATGTAGATATAAAGCAGGAATTTTGTTTGTTAAAACAATGACAAAATGTTTTTGAACATGCATAGAACAGTTTAAACTTTTCCCAATACAATGCGAACAACAGGCAGATAAGCATCTTAAGCTCTTAGACAATAGCATTTCTGTCACATTTCACTTTCTGAACCTTTTGTTCAGTTCAAGTCTATCCTTCGTTTGGCTCCATTTTGGCTTCTTTGTCTCCCAATCTTTGATCTATAAACAGGTTGCCTCCACGGTGTAGTACCTCGAACACCCACAGCCTGCTGCTGCTCTTGAGTTTATTCTTTGTAAGTCTAGATTAATTGTTGCTGATCGTGATTACTGTATATTAGCTGCAAAAGATGCGAATAAAAGGTTTGAATATTAATTCAAATTGTAGGCGTGCTCAATGGCGACTTTTGATTTTATAAGTAGCAAGTAGATTACATGGTGTAAATTGTACTCAAGTACGAGTAAAATTACACCGCCGAACTACTCATAAAAGTACCCCCAAACATCTACTTAATTACAGCAACGTGAGTATTTGTAATTCGTTACTTCCACCCCTGCTTTACACAAACGTAGCTTGCAGTAAGTGCGTAGTTCTTAGCCAGTTTCTTTGGGGGAAAAGATTTGCGTATAATTAGGGAATCATCGTTTATTTAAATATAAGTGGTATTGTGACAAAATTGTTGTGGTCTCTCAATTAATGCTACCACCCATTTTAAATAAAGCACAATATAGTATTAATCCATGCTCTCATTTATATAAATACAGACATAGTCGATACCGCGGTCAGTGCTGTTAATTCGTGCTACGTGGCATTTCTCGACAAATCGTCAAAACGCGGCATTTTTACAAGAAGCGCCAAAACAATCAACATACTTTTCTCATGGCGGTTCCTCGAGCCGAGCGGCATAATCCGATCCCTTAAGCCTTGTTCGGCGGCGGGTCAGTGAAAGAGTGCGACTGGCGTCGGTGGCGGCTCCAGGCTGGCGGTGGAAGAGCCTGGGACCTGGAAGCGGAGCTTGCCCGTCCTTCGGCCCTCCGCAGGGCGGGCACGGGCGCCCAAACTGAAGGCGACCTCGGGGCCAGTGAAACCATTCTCGGCACCGTGAGGATCTCCTGCTGCTTCAGCTGCGATTTTTACCCACATCACCTGCGTAACTTCAATTTTGCACTTCACTGAAGGTTGGACAAAAATATTCAGCTGTTTTACTCGTTCTTATATTTACACTAATCCTAAATCCTTCATTCGAATTCATTAATTTCATAATTAAGGTTCTTGATACTTTAGATTTGCAAATTTAGCCTACAAAAACTTTTTTGTTGTAAAATAATAATAATGAAAAATTAGGTTTTGCGAACTTTATGAATTTCTTTTACTTTTGAAATTCTAATGCAAATTTCTATCAAACTTGAAACATGTAATTATAATATTTTACACAATCTGGATGTTCAGAATAAAGTTTAACAGTGTGTATCTTAATATGCAAGTAGCATTTTGTATATCATTAAAACTCTTCAACTAATAAAATGTAATAAATTGATTCATGCTAATTGAAACAAATACAACTAAATTAATAAAAATATATAACATGCTGTGCATCTGTAATGTATACTAAATAAATGCATTCTCTGACATCTAATAGCTCTTTAGTTTATATTAATAACTTAATTCAAATTAGTCAATTAAAGATGGCATTTTGAGCATTTTTTTTTACGTAATCAAACAATTTATTAAAAACTTAGGATGGGCACATTTTCCCCAATTATTGCACAAATCTAAAATGTTAAATATGAATCTGAATATCTGAAATTTTACTAAAAAAGAAAAAAGCCTGTACAAAACTACGAATCAGAGTAGCCAAGAATCTATCAACATTATTGTTAGAAAAGATTCTTGACAATTTTAAACTAATTGAGCTTTTTAAGCTGGTTTATTACTCTAAACGAAACAGATAATACCAAACAAAGTCTCTCCAAAAGAGACACTTATTGGGTGGGGAACGTGCCAAAAATGAATCACTCGATGAATCAATCGCATGCGTGTAACCACACACTTTTTACACACACACACAGACAGACAGTAGCCGCAACATTTACGAAATGAAGTATAAGGCCAAATTGTGCGTCATTTTTAACCCCACTCCTCTCTACCTCTCCGCTGTCTCGCCTTCTATTGTTTTCAGGTCTAATAGAGGCTGGATGGATTTCATTACGAATGGATGACAAGCTTCCTAAATACCTTGGCCTGGATGATATTTCTCAGCTTCCTCTCTCTCTCTCTCTCTGAGCTTCCCTTTTAGCGGTCTGGATCTAAGTTGGAGACGAGCCAAGCCCTGATCCGACACTATTAGTGCGGATTCTAAATCAAACCAACAGCTCTTGCCTCCACGACGCGTCCGCGCCTTTAAAAGCGAAACGAATCAATCTATCAATCGCTTTGGAGCGCTAAAGCGCAAGAAGGTCCAATCTATCGATCACTTTTACAGTTCTACAAGCGCCAGGGGACGTCGTTGGTCCTCCTATTGCCAATGACAGCTCGGTGGTCAGCAGCCCAGCGCAAGAACGGACTCAATGTTTTGTAATGATATAAAAACTAAAACAAAACAAAAAATGTTGTCTTGTCCCTAAGCGCAAGCCTCACTGTAACTAAAGTCTGCATTTCAGGTGTTAACGTTTTAAAGCGTTTCTTGTGTTAATATCTTTGTTATAATGATATACAAACTAAGCTAAAACCAAACAAATTCGCTTTGTAATGAATCATTTTTAAAATCTAATACAAGAAATGTTTCTTATTTGGCACTCAAAAAACAAATAAATGAATAAAACTAATAATAAATAAATCAAACTAATAAAACTACTACTACTACTAATAATAATAATGATAATAATATTAATAATAATAATGGAAAATGCGCACTCATTCCATTTTGATTTCTTTTTTTTAAAGCAGCATGACTGTTACAAAAAAGGACTGTTAAATATTTTAAATATATATATATAAATATAAATAATTGACCATGTGCCATGGATTATGGCAACTGACCATTGGAATTTGAAGCGAACATTTCCTATTTTTGAAAAAATTTATTTGGAACGCACAATTGGAAATTGGAAATCGACTCATTTTTTTTACATTTTGGAAACAAAATACTGAATAAAACGTTCGGTTTGTCCTTTGGGTTTAATTTTAAAAAGCCATGAACAATTTCTATACATAGATTTGACGAATTAGTTTTTATTTTGAGACAATTTAAGACAAAAAGGGTTTTAATTTGAAAAACACATCAACAAATAATACACAGATTCATATCTTTCCCAGCATCGCTGTGCAAGGATTAAACTGGGACCACCACACAATGTTACTCGGGGTCATAAAGATGTTGGGCCCCACATACTGCATCTGATTAAAAATAAATAAAAACAGCATTCGATACTGACCGATGACAACATCCACTGGCTGAGAAGCCGGTGTCATTACAATCACGCATAGTGCCTAATGCAGATCAAACACTGACGGATTACGAAAGCCGGCACCAATATCTGCTACGCAAAAACCAGGGCGTTTCACTGCGGCTCTGACAGAAGGAGTCTGTCCGTCAACTAGAAACGCTTCACAACCGTGAAAAACGTCGCACCTTTAACAGAGAACATCTGCTTCCAAACGAGTGCCGGTAAAGCGTTATTACGTAAGGATTCGTTAAGACTGTGTTAGCATATGTTCCGCTTGCTAACGCCAACGCCCCATCGATATCGTTTGGACCATCTGTTTTCCGAGGCCGCGAAGTACCGTACTCACATGCTGCCATTTTTTTGGAGATCGGTGGCCCTTTCTGGGTCAAAAGGTCATCGCCGAGTTCCGAAACTTTGAAAAAAAAATGTGTTTGTTGCGGCGGCGGGTATCGTTCGCCCGGCGGAACGCTGACCCCGGCTTGAAGTGGGAAAGAGAGATGAGGACAGGATGGGAGTGGCGTAGAGAGGGAAGGAGAGAGAGAGAGCGAGCATCATGCCCTGATTGGATCCAGTTGGCCTTGTTCCAGCGTAATCTGAGGTAAATCTGACGTCCAGAGGCCCACAGCTGTCAGGCGCCCAGAGAAACGCTCCCAGGAAGGATTAGCAATCTGCGCTAATCCCTCCCGCATAGCGCTAGTGCTAACACTAGCCCCTCGCCATTATTCAAACCAGCGGGATGCCACCGCCGCCACAAAGCGCCCCCCGTGCCTCAGCTAAGAGACCCCCTACAATATACTTAGATAAAGCGGGACGCCGTAACACGTATGGAAATTTGTGTCAATTAAACAGCTCAGGAATTCATAACTGTGCAACATTCTTATACGTCTAAGAATCTAGGTTTTTAAAAAAAAATTTAAAGGATAGTGTACAAAAATGGACCAATATCTCAAGAAATAGGACCATTTTAGATTATATCACTAGTGGACGGTTCAACTTCTCCTCAATAACTGTGCGTGTACAAGAAGGGTACAATAATCCAGACTTTAATCCTTGAATTAGATCGAATTCGAGTCACACACGAGAGAATTCTGTTCATTTTCCCCTCTACTCTCTTCGTCGAGGACTCGTCCCTCAAAAAACACGGCAAAGGCGAAGCGTTCGGCATCTCGTCTTCCTACGGCCTGTGCTTTATACAAGACGATTGTAGTAGAACAGCGGAAAGAGAGAGAGAGAGAGAGAGAAAAATATCCAAATGTAGGACACACTAAAATCTGGGTATCGTGACTGAGAGAGTGAGAGAGAGAGCGAGAGAGAGATTAAATCCAACCCAGGCGTAAACTCTGCTTGTTCCTCGATAGAGCAACTCTTCTAACAGGAACCTACTCTACCAGAAGGAGAAGCTGAAACCATTCTTAGTTAAGATCTTAATACAAATGAGCTATTTCAGTTTTGTGACTGAGCTAGAATTGATCTGTTGTGAGAGGCAGGGCTGAGCGATATGACCACAAATTCGAATCCCGATATTTTCAGACCGACTGTCGATATTGAGTCAGTATTGTTTTCTGTCCAGTCTTTATTCCAAAAAGAAAAAACCCGAATCGAATTGAATCACGATTCTTTCTCATTTGATTCAAAATTGATTCATGTATTGCAAAAAAAAACAACAACCCACGATTCATTAACCTAACCCTAACCCAGAGGTGGACAGTAACTAAGTACATTTACTTGAGTACTGTACTTAAGTAGAGTTTTTGAGTATCTATACCTTACAACAGTGGTATTTTTCTTGGAAACTTACAACTTTCACTACATTTGAAAGACAAATACCATACTTTTTACTTCACTACATTTCTATCAAGGTTCTCGTTACTCGTTACTTTCAAATGTGTGGATAAAGTGGATGTTATTCCCCCTTTTCTAAAAGGCTAGTCAACAATGTGGTGAAAGAAGATGTACTTTTAATACTTAAGTACTTTTTAAAACAAGTACTTCAGTACTTTAACTTAAGTACAAATTTGACTTCACGACTTTCACTTGTATTGGAGTAACATTTGACTAGTGGTCTCTGTACTTTCACTTAAGTAGTGAAGTTAGCTACTTTGCCCACCTCTGCCCTAACCCTAACCCACATTTGATTCAGTGTGGAAACAAATTCGTCTATGTGTTGAATCGTGAATCACTTTTAAATCGGGAATCGACTTTGAATCAGACCGCGAGCGGAAGAATCGAATCAAATTGTGAGATTTCCTGAATTGTGCACCGCTAGCATTGATACTGTTCATAGAGTCAATTATCTGGATATATACAGTAATTGCACAGAAACTTCATCTTTTAAATCTTGAAATTGCTTAAGTTCTGTTTTGGCAGCTTCTTCTGTCTCTTTTAAATAATTGTAAGGGTAAGGGTCACTTCCGCGTCATACCACACTTGCCTGCTTCCCGTTTTTGGTTTTGGTTTTGATGTGAAAAAGGAATGAACGAATGGTATACAGAGTGTAACTGTTATCTCTTTACTGTTGCTGCTTCTGGTTTGAAATGTGCAGCTGTTCCTACCGATCTAATGCCTGAAGTTGTGAAATCCTATCAGCAAACTCATCAGTCCAGCATCTCACCATTCAAATGTGTGTGTGTGTGTGTGTGATTTCATGCATCCCAGCGTGCACATCCTGACAGTATGTAGTCCAGCAAGATTGCTGTGTGTGTTTTGTGTGTGAAAATGTAGGCAGGCATGTGCATCTATTCTAACCCTCTCCTTGTGTGTTAGTATGCCAACATCCTCATGCTCCGCTGAAATCTGTTCTCCATGGCAACCGAGAGAAAAAGAGAGAGAGAGGGAGAGGGGAGTGGAGGAGAGTGTTGTTAGACTGAAGGGTTTGTATGGCCGTCCAGGGCTTTGGATATGTGAGTTCAGGGACTCGGTGGAAACAGGTTAGATAAGAACGACAGCCTCCTGCTCGTTTCTGACAGATCTGCTGACACACAGCTACACAACTACACACACAAAATTCCAAGAAGATATGGCTCGTAGACGCTTTGGCTCCACTTGTTCTGACGCTAATAGAATGTATGATATCGTCCCACAAGACGACAAACAATTTGAGGACAGAACAGATTTTCTTAATTAGCAACGTGTGTTTATCCCATTAAAAAATTGCTAGAAGGTATCAGATAAATTATATCATACTTTTTGGAGATTTGATATGAGTGGAAGTCATGGTATTTAAATCAAAATATCAATCTCTTCACAATCGTATCAGATTTCGTGATATCGGTTAACATCAAATCGTCGTCCACTGGATCAAAATCATGATGAAACTTGGGATTTACACCTCTAGCATCAGGATTTCATCAGAAATGGAATTTGGTGCAAGTCTGTGACAATCTACCATACTCCAGACACAATAATATTTCATATAGATTAAAATCCAGATAAAACAGACACACAACGTTATTAGTCTACAAATGAATACGCACATTGTCCCAAATCTGTTCAAACACCATCAACACTGTACTTTGGCAGATCACGTTTCTGTCGCTGTTCTGTTTCAGAGTTTTTTCCTCCCATTGTGATGGGCTTTCAGCCTTTACGCTTGAGCTTCATCCATCTCGAGCATAATAAAAGGCGGAATGGAGGAAGAGGTGGAGGTGGGAGGAGCACTTTAGTGAGAATTCTGCACATGTCAGCGTTTAGGCCTCACAAACAAGCCTGGATATACAGTATGGAGGGGAAAGAATTGCCATGGGTGACATTTCATTTCTGCCATAAAACCACCCGATTTAATTCAGATTTAAGGAGAATGATACAGGTCTGGAACTGAAGAAAGCCCACTAAGCCAACATATTGCCTAATGCAACAAATTTTGCCTAAGAATGCTCTTTTGCAGCATTTGTAGATTGTTATTACCTAATAAATAACAGGAAGTTACAATCTTAATGATGGCGTCCCCTTGTGGCCAAAACAGGAAGTTACAACATTAATGGTAGTGTCCCCTTGTGGCCAAAACAGGAAGTTACAACATTAATGGTGGTGTCCCCTTGTGGCCAAAACAGGAAGTTACAACATTAATGGTGGTATCCCCTTGTGTCCAAAACAGGAAGTTACAACCTTAATGGTGGTGTCCCCTTGTGGCCAAAACAAGAAGTTACAACCTTAATGATGGCGTCCCCTTGTGGCCAAAACAGGAAGTTACAACCTTAATGATGGCGTCCCCTTGTGGCCAAAACAGGAAGTTACAACCTTAATGATGGTGTCCCCTTGTGGCCAAAACAGGAAGTTACAACATTAATGGTGGTGTCCCCTTGTGGCCAAAACAGGAAGTTACAGCCTTAATGGTGGCGTCCCCTTGTGGCCAAAACAGGAAGTTACAACCTTAATGATGGCATCCTCTTGTGGCCAAAATAGGGAGTTACAAGTTTGATGTTGGTGTCCTCTTGTGGCCAAAATAGGGAAATACGGCTTTAAAAGTACAACCAAAATACGACACTACATTTTTACCTGAAAATGTGAGTTGTAAGTGGGCTATTATAAAATAAACAGAATAGCCTGGATCTCCTCAACAAGCTGAAAATTTGAACAGTGTCATGACCAGTGTCTCTAGACAAAGATGAAAAGTATAGGAAGAGAAATAATGAAGAGAACAAGGTGATTAAACCCGCAATCACAATCACTTACACTCACTAAAATCACAACTGCACTTTCACAACCAAACCTTACACAAATCTGCCATCGCACAGCACTAGAAGGTGACAAACAAAGAAACCTGCGCTCTTTATATTTTTGTACTAATAAGCCTCCCGAGTGTTGCCCTCAGCGTTACCGCCATGCTAGCTTGGAGAACCAGCTCGCTAAATCTAGCGCCAAGAGACATGGCAAGACATGGCATATGTAGTTCAACTACAGGCTAAATGCTATGTGCTAGCAGTAGCAATTAATCATCCATAGACGGCTAGCTCGCTGACAACACGAACACTAATTGGGAACCCCGCTGCTCGCTTCAGCTCAGAAGCACATTTTCGGGAGTGCTTCTAACTTTGACGCAATGATTAATTATCGCCAAAGTTAGAGCGTGACTTTTAACACCAGCTGACAAGATTGGTAAACTTAGCAAATCGCAAATTCACAAAAAATAATTTCTTTCCTTACTTAATTTAACGAGCTCTACACAGGACATACACAAAAACACACATCAGACTTGTAACACACACACAAACACACACATACATTTAGCAACACACAAAACAACTAGCAGGTGCCCATCGGAGTGCAGGGTAAGTTCTCATATGCCACGGTTCATATTTCTTTCATTTTAAGTCAAAAAAGGGAAAAGGGGACTCGCTCTACCTCATTTTTCTTGTGCCATACCCTCTGATCCCCGACCCCTGTGGCATGCCCATCGCAGTCCCAGGGCACAGGCAAGTGCGGCAAAAACATGCACATTCTCTCTTTCGTTAGTGGCACTTTATTTGAAAGGGACTTCTTTGTACATTTATAGTATCACTATCAACATTACGTAACTATGGAAGCCCATTTCTGCCATTAAAAAAACAGAAGCCAGGTAGTTAGTCGTAATAGCGAGAAAGCTTCCCAAAATGATGATTTACTAACTCCTAATTTTCAACGTAATTCACCGTTTTCTTTGTTGAATTACGACGCAGAAGTACAACTTGCTGTCTCACAATTTCCAATTACAATCTTCTAATTATGACCTACTATCTCAAATTTTCGACTTATAGTCTCAGCATCATGCCTAAAAATGCCTAGCTAGCTCAATATTTTTACTTACAATCTTATAGTTATGACTTACTAGCTCGAAATTTTGACTTAATCTTTTCAAAACCTCAAATTTTCGATGTCATGCCTTGCTAGCTCAATATTTGCTTTGCAATCTCATCATTATGACTTACTATCTTAAAATTTTGATTTACAATCTTGTCGTTAAGGCTTGTTACCTCAAAATTTCAACTTACAATCTAATAATTTTGACAATTTCAAGTTTTTCATCAACATGCCTAGCTAGATCAATATTTTGACTTTCAATCTTGCAGTTATGACTTACTTTCCCAGATTTTTGATTTGCAATCTCGTTGTTATGACTTACCTCGAAAGTTTGACTTACAATCTCATTGTTATGACTTACTATATCAAAATTTCAACTTACAATCTTGTCATTAAGACTTGCTACCTCATGTTTTCCACTAACAATCTCATGCCGAGCTCACTAAATGTTTTGCCTTTCTATCTCAAAATTTCAACTTAGCATCTCATTATCATACTTTGCTAGTTAAAAATTTCGACTTACAATTTTGTCGCTATGACTTCCTGTCTCATAATTTCCTTGCACTCTGATCATTACGACTAGCTATCTCAGGATTTTGACTCTCAAAAATTTGACTTATGATCTCAGTAAATTACGTGAATAATCGCAAATTAAAATTTGGAGACAGGAAGTCACAATTGGGAGATCGCACGTCAAAATTAGGACGATGGGGTTATAAATCAGAATTTAGAATCTGTTTTTCATAAATATGAGTTAGTCATAATTCTGAGAAGCTTTCTCATTATTTTGACTTCTGTGTTGAACATAGCAGAAATGTGCATCTATAGTAATAATGAAGAATCTTTCTTTCTCTCTCTCATTCTCTCTCTCTCTCTCTCTCTCTCTCTCTTTCACATATGCCTCGGTCGCCCGTTCAGCTAAAGTGCAACCAACTGCTTGTGACAAAAACACCAATACTAGGACCAATCGGATCGCCACCCCGTGCCCATCGACCACTCCCCGCGGGGACAGTCCCTATGGCAACGCTCCCCCGTTGCCACGGCAACCCTGGCCCGGCGGCACGGCCACAGAACGGGGAGGGGGGAGGGGCACTCGGTCAGCTGACACATGCTAAGCTCTCGGTGGTGCGTCCGCGTTAACGAGGGGGGGGGGGGGGGGGGGGGGACACGGATCTGTGGTCCATGCAGGAACTACAATACCCAGAATTCCTTACCCTGTCCTTCGCTATGAGACACTTTTTTGCAGGAGCACGGGACGACAAAACGGGAAAACGCAAAAATTAGTCACGGTGAGAAAAATTATATTTGGCTATTTGTCGGCTTGCAAACAGAACAACAGTTTATTTTGTTATGTGGAATATTATATGTAATGATTTGGGGCACAATTTGAGGTGGTGTATTCTCTCTCTCACACACACACACACACACACACACACACACACACGCAAGAGCAAACCACAGACACAACACACTCCTCTCATAGCCGTACGGTTGGCCTCATGTCACACGGAAGAGAGAAACAGAAGAGAATGCTAACCACTTTATCCTCCTTGTGCCATGCAGTCCAGGAAGCAGAGAGGAGTGAAAGACAGGCAAAAAAAGGAGGAAGAAGAGGAAGAGGAAGAGGAGGAGGAGGTGGAAGTGAGGAAAAAAGATAGGGTGGGGAAGGAACGTGTGAAATTGGAAATCGAAAATAAACGGTGAGAAATGGAGGTATTGTGTGCGTAAGAAAGAGAGAGAGAGCGAGAGAGAGAGAGAGAGAGGGTGAGGAGGAAAAAATAGGGAAGGGACGAAGAAAAGGGAGGGAAGTGTTAGTGAAGAAAAAGTGTATTCCACTGTGTGTTAAAACAGACAGATTTAGAGAAAAAGAGAGAGAGAAAGAGAGAGAGAGAGAGAGCAGGCTGTGTTCTAAATCAAACAGCAGTGGCCTACGTCGGCGTGCACTCCATTTTAAAGCATCAACATTGCGAACCAGGGAAATATTTCGTTCATTGCGCGACAAGGAGCATGTGCGATGCCGATTAGACGTGACTGCAGATCACACACATGTATGCGTTATACATGTCGAATATGCGACCATGGAAAACCAACAGATGAAAAGCAATTCGATCGCTAATGTTAAAATGCTCCGGATTTGCGAGTCGAGGGATCCGTGATGCACAGCACAGCACACAGTGCACTACAAACAAATACAAATGTGACCTCCAAATTTGACCCATCCGTGAAGGAGCAGTGGGCAGCTTTTTGGCAGCGCCCCAGGTAGCAGTGTTTGGGGGCGGTGTCTTGCTCATGAGTACATCAGTGGTAATATTGGGCAAGTAACTTCCAAAATGTAATTATTTCAAAGTAACTGCTTACATTACATGGCGTTACACGACACCCGCATCACTTTTGGGTCACTTTCACCAAAATAACTGCGGAAACAGAACTTGGGGTTCTAAACGGCTAAAATGTAGTTTACTGCAGTTCTTTCTGCGTCCAGTAGAGGGCGAGTGGTGCCAGTGGTGTGGCATAATGACTGTAGCTATACAGTCTGTAGGAAATATTTCTTGTACTTGCTGAATTTTTCTCTTGTGCCAAATAAAGAAATAAAAATAAAACAAAAACAGCACTAGTGCGTGTTGTAATGTGCATTACTGAAATATGTTAGGAGCAGATTATCAACTAAAAGAAAACAAAAAGTAATGCAAATTGATAAGATATAATCAACACATTGGTCTACTACCAGGCCTAAAACTGTTATTAAATACCGTAAATGACACTAGCGCATAAGAACAGATGGACCATGCGCGTGTCATTGACGACGGCCGTTATAAAGGCACCAGCCCACGGGGGGGGCGTTACCCAGCCGGGCAGGGCGGAAACCGGGGCAGATTGGAGCTCAGCATGCCCAGAGCGTTGAGGCAAGTATTGGAGGGCAGAAGAGGAGAGATGGAGCTTCTTTTTTACAGACAGCAGGATGAGACGGGTGCCGAAAATACTCCGGCCCATGGAGCGATGCTGGAACCCACCCCAGTCTATGCTATATTGATGTAAATGGCAAAGGCATCACTGAATGGACCCGGGAGGAAAAAATGCTGGCTGATCTCCATGTATGAGACATTTGGGGCTATATATATATATGTATATATATATGTTCAGCGGCTCCGTTGACCAACAATAATCTGTATCGATATCGGACCTGAAAAACCAATATCGGTCGACCTCTAAAATATACTATATATATATATAGTAGATTTGCTGTGTCATGACATGAACGTGAGAGTATGACTGCACAAATGACTGCCAGGATGAATGAATGAATGAATGCCCATATAAATGCGCAGCAGAATGGATTTGATCTGTGCTTTTTTGGCAGCGTTAGCAGGGCTGAGACAGACAAGGCAGGCGTAGCTGCTGTTTCTCACATTGTTGGAGCGCAGAGACACTCGTCCACCGCAGCGGGCACAGAACTTGGTCTGGCAGTAGGAGCAGAGATGCCCACATCCGTCAGCGAACTTGGTCTTGCGACAAATGCCACAGGTTGGGGCGTCGTCCTTGTGGGTGGTCTGTTGGCGTTTGGTCTCCACCCCGATCCGCCTTACTTGCTCCTTATAGCTCTCAAACTGCTGATGAAGGGTCCTGAGGGAGCGAGAGAGATTTGATTAGCAAACACTTATTACACGCAACTGCAAATGATGAATTAATGAATAAGTTCAACATGTCAAATGTGGTCCACTTAAGTGCATGAAATGGAAAACTACTGAAAGACGAGTAGAAAGATCCAACATTTAGATAGAAACGTGACATTTTCGGAGCCACTCACTACTTACAAGCTCAATTCAGGTTTCGATTCTTTGTTACATACAGGAGACATACTTAACGTCTCTAGAACCCATAAAGGTAGATGTGTATGTTTGTGTGTGGTGAGTAAAAGATAGAAAAAAAGAGACATCTGACATTTTCCCAAACTGATTTCAGTTTTCACTAAGACCGACAGTAATTAAGAGCCCAGATGGACCACACATGCTTGAAACGAGCCAAAAGCCTGCTGTCGCTTAGCTTAAATTTCACTTGTCATTTGCTAAGGAAGAGACAAGCCTTTAATGAATCAACCAAGTAGCTTTTTTGTTTGCTTAAAAGAAAACGGGACCGCGTTCTAGAAAACATTTCTCAGAGGAGCACGGTATCGGGACACCGCACTGGCAGCCGGTCCATCTAACGACTTCGCTGAGCGATTAACATAACTGAAAGGATTTTTAGAAAGCGAAAAACTTGGACCAGCTTCACAAAACATCTCTCTCAACCCTGTAAGCATGCAAAACCATTAGCACTCCACATCTTATGAATTTAGACAAACAACCTTGTCCTTCACACTGGAACTAAAATCCGTGCTGCCTAAGTTATGAGCAGTGAAACGATGCAGGCAAGTGTAAAACGATACCTCTTTTTGTAACGCACGGCCATATTCCCCTTGTGACTTGTTAAAACCCTCAGCAGGCTTGAGCAAGCAAATCTGAACCCAAATTCCACAGAGCCTTGCTACCCAAGTGCTTTCCACGCTCTTCCATCTCCTCGGCTAGCGCCTGCAGCTCTCTCTCTCGCTCTCGCTCTCTCCTTTGCATATGAAGTCGCCCTTGTGGGAAGAGAAAGCAGACTGTGGCCCCAGGTAGCTGGAACCTGCAAGTCGCTCTGGCAGCTTCGGGCCGAAAGGTGGTGTTACGCGGAGGGGATTAAACCGTGACGTGGAGCCTTGCGGGCGGGGTGCCGATGACAGGTAAGAAGTAAAGGTGTATATACGATTAACATGATACATATTGTAACGTCGCTTTATATTGAACAGCGATTTGCGTGGAACCGTGTCCTCTCTCTATTATGCTAACATTCTCCACATCCTCTAGAACTACTTTAAGGAACAACGTGGAAACCGTATTTCCACTCCTACATTTACAAGGGCGCTGATTCCAGGTCAGTAACGCGACAGCATGTTAAATCCAAGCCTGACCTTTGACCTGTGTGACATAAGACGGAAGTGGAGAGGAAAAAAAAGGAGCTCTGGGGATTCGGGGTTGGTCCTCTCGCCATGGGAACAGCTGTCATGGCAGCAAGAGACCCGGGCCGCAGTCGTCATAGAAACGCCGGCATGGCAGCTGCAAAACGGGGCTGTGCTCTCATTCGGCAGCTGAGAGCAGCAGATATGCAGGAATGGAGAGAGTGTGTGAGAGACAGAGAGAGAGAGAGGGACTAATAGAAAGGCGACCAAAAACGTCAAACTGCTGCTGGTCGAATCACGCACGGAGAGAGGACCCGGACTGTAGGAAACATTAGATGGTGCACACTCTTATCAGACATCTATCTACAACACCAAACATGCTTGATTAATTTCAAGCAGGCACTAGAGAATTAAACCACATCCCATCGTTCATGGTGAATTGAGCTTCTGGTGCAACAAGGTCAGTCCGTAAAGTCAAGGGTGTTTTTCAGCGGATGCTAGCATGTTTATCATTATATACAGCAGAGGTGGGTAGAGTAGCCACAAATCTTACTCAAGCAGGAGTAGTGTTACTTTAGAATAATATTACTCAAGTAAAAGTAAAAAGTAGTCATCCAAAAATTTACTCAAGTAAGAGTAAAAAGTACTCGGTGGAAAAAACTACTCAAGTACTGAGTAACTTCTGAGTAAATTAAAGATTAACTGGTTTATTATATAATCAAATATGCAAAATATAAAATAACAGTGTACAATGTATTTGAATATTACCAAACAATATTACATTTAAAAAAACTTTAAAAATCTATACAAAGTAACACAAATTAAGGCTAATTCAGCCACAATAAACAGTACAATAATCTGTAATAATCTTTTTAGTTTAAACAAAAAGGCTCAGCAGGCAGAGATTACGCAGTAAACATGAATGTGTGTGTAAAAAATATGTGCATGTGTGTGTGTGTCTGTCTGTCTGTGTATGTGTGCATCTGTCTGTCTGTGTGTGTTTGTGTGCGTCTGTCTGTCTGTCTGTCTGTGTTTGTGTGCGTGTGTGTGTGTGTCTGTCTGTCTATCTGTCTGTCTGTGTTTGTGTGTGTGTGTGTGTGTGTGTCTGTCTATCTGTCTGTCTGTGTTTGTGTTTGTGTGTGTGTGTGTGTGTGTGTGTGTGTGTCTGTCTGTCTGTCTGTCTGTGTTTGTGTGTGTGTGTCTGTCTGTCTGTCTGTGTTTGTGTGTGTGCGAGTGTCTGTCTCTCTGTCTGTGTGTTTGTGCGTGTGTGTGTCTGTGTATGTGTGTGTATGTGTCTCTCTGTGTGTGTATGTGTCTCTGTGTGTGTGTCTGTCTGTGTATGTGTGTGTATGTGTCTCTCTGTGTGTGTTTGTGTGTGTGGGTCTGTCTATCTGTCTGTCTGTGTATGTGTGCGTGTCTGTCTGTCTGTCTGTCTGTGTGTTTGTGCGTGTGTGTGTCTGTGTATGTGTCTCTCTGTGTGTGTATGTGTGTGTGTGTGTCTATGTATTTCGTGTGTGGTCATGTGACTGCCAAGCTCCATTTGACTGGTGGAACGGTCATTTAGGAGGAAGTTTTCCGACAAAACAAACAGATCGTGCGAAGTAGAAGTAGCGTCATTTCTTTAATTTCTATACTCAAGTAAAGGTAAAAAGTATGTTGCACAAAAACTACTCTTACAAGTACAGTTTATCCAAAAAGTTACTCAAGTAAATGTAACGGCGTAAATGTAGCGCGTTACTACCCACCTCTGATATACGGTGTGTGGATTGCTGCTTTCAGAATCGGAGTGACTGAGAACAGACATCCCGTCCACTCTTCTGGCTTGTACAAACACCATAAATTAAGTCAAATGCACTGTAAAGAAGACTAATGAATCTAATACAGCTGCTACGTGAGCTGGGCAATCCTGCTGCTAAAGACGAGGAAAAATAGATCTTGAAACGCCAATTTTTTATCCTTTTTGCATAGTCTGCACTCTCTGAACCCTCATTCTAATGATGCTGAATTAGCTCCAGCTGCATAATAATTTACTGCCATACAGTCATAAAGGAAAGACCAAACAACACATGATGCATGATGTATTGTCCAGTCAGTAGATCTTAAATAATCATATGATGTGGCAACTGAGGGTTAGAATATAACTAGTAAGGGTTATAGATGTGGGCAGCGTTGCCAGGGTTAACATTTCTGTGATATGGGTTATATATTTATGCCTTGAGGGGTGATGGATAAGAGGTAGGTGATACTCATGACCTGATTGGTTATGATTAGAGGCAGGTGATATTTGAGATCAGGGCCGTGCAGAGATGTTTGAAGGGGCGGGTGCTCAAAGTGAAAAAGGGGCACATAGAATAAAATAATAAAAAAATAAAGTAATTTATGGTGATTCAGTTTGCTTGACTATCCACTCTGTACAAGGCAGAAAGCTTATTAAATGTTTAAACTGTAGCGATACAATAATTTTGCTGCTGTAAAATCAGCATTTTGTCATATTTGAAATATAAAACTAATATAATCTGTTTCTTAATGTATTTTCTTTAAAATACTGTTTTTTTAAATATTGTAATTATAATAATCCATAATTATGTGGATGTGCATATTTGATAGTTTTTAGTGAAATATAAGCCCTCCAGAAAGGCAGGGGAAAGCCCTGTAACTTACTTTAAAACAAAATGTGTTCCCTAAAAGGGTGGACAGAGTTCCAGACCCATGACACCCTTACCCAGTTAGCTAGCGGTAAAACTGCGCGTGCTCTTTGCGAGCTCGTTCCCGGCTCGTAACCAGCGTGCTCTGCCGTCACGTGTGAGCATTGGTTAATGCTCTTCATGTGACTGACGCAAGCCAGATCCTTTTATTTAGCAAAATCGTAATTAATAGTTAAATGTTATTGTCGAGGGGCACAGACAGGACTCCACACACACACAGACACACACAAAAAATGTCTCAAGAAAAGGGCACTTGGGGTACCCAAGAGGAAATGGACAGGTGCTCGAGCCCCCTCCGCCCCCCCCTCTGCACGTGCCTGTCTGAGATGAAATTGGATATGAGTACCTTAGCGGTGCTGTCCTGACCGAGACCAGAGTGTGTCAAGACCAAGACTATGAAGAGCCGAGACCGAGACGAGACGAGACCGAGACCAGGACCAGGGCGGGGCATGCCTGTTTTACACCGTTTGTGCCTGTAAATTGTTTACTTGGATTTAGCTTTATGTAGTATTAAAACGCTGAAACTGAAGAACAGTGTTGGCATTTATATTGCTCACATCAGTACTTGCTTCGAGTAACTTGTATT
The DNA here is from genome assembly GCA_032718565.1 of Distichodus sexfasciatus. Classification (NCBI taxonomy): domain Eukaryota; kingdom Metazoa; phylum Chordata; class Actinopteri; order Characiformes; family Distichodontidae; genus Distichodus; species Distichodus sexfasciatus. The sequence goes on along the minus strand of JAVGVS010000413.1, from coordinate 76,551 downwards.
TGAGTGTGTTTATGTCTTATCTATTCAAGTTTCAGAGCCATATCTACAGTAGAGCCAAATTCAACTGGGGAGGCAGAATCTGGCAGTACGTTTCCGAAATATGTATCCCCTATTAATTTTGCATTTCTGTATATCAAATTATTATGTGCTTTGAGTAACTTGCATTTGAGTGTTAAGGCCTATCTATTCGGTTTTCAGAGGCAGATTTAACAGGTCTTTTTCTTACTGCGCGAAATCCTCTTTAATTTACATAAATAACATATACATCAGGGTGATTACAATCCATGTTTTACCCCAAGAATAATTAATCTATGAATATGAATGAAACAAAGTACTTGGACATAACATTTGTCATTACATGTTCACAGATCCTTAGCATCAGGTACGTTTTATTACAACTCGGAGACAAAAATTGTCATCTGAGCTGTAGTAGAATCAGAATCAGAGTGAATTTGAAGTTTATCGCACAGTGTGTTGTCACATAGAAGGAATTTGATTTGGTGGTTAGCGCCAAGCCATTAGAAGCTAAAAAATAAAAATGTGTTTTTATGTACAAGATACTAATATAAGCATAAAAAGAAGAATATGGATATCGCTATATAAATGAGAATAAATAGGCATTTGAAAGAGAGTGCAAGGAGAGCCATATCTTATAACCACACCCGCGGACGTTTTAAACTCAAAATCGGAAAAACACTGACAGTGTAATAAAGTAAAGATTGCCACGTTTATGTTTGTTACTTTGAACTATACAATCGATATCAACATGTGTGTGATAAATAGTAGATATAAAGCGTTTTACGAACCGGGATCTATTTTAACTTATTTCGAAGTTGTATATCTGTATTTGAGCAAAATACGGTATTTCATAACATGTACTGTGTCGAATGACACGTTTTATGAGAAACATCAGCAGAAACAATCCTTTTCAGCCGCTTCAAGAAGGAAAACGGGACGCAACTTTCGGCAGGCGCGCATTTTTTCGGCATAACACCCAAAACTTGTGGCAGGTGCTATGATATTTGATTGGATTTTGGTAGGGGCATGTGGTATTCAGGATTGGGCTTGATGACGGGTTTGTTTGACTAGCCCTTAGCAAAAAGGAGTTGATTCAAGTGTACTACGAGTATACTTATTATATACTAAAACTGAGGCAGTATACTTGAAGTTTACTTTTTATATACTATATTTTATATACTTAAGAATAGTATAGTGAAGTATACTTGACTTATACTGATAAGTATAAAGAAAAGTCTACTAAAGTCTAAAAGTATACTTTTGTAATCTTAAAATGACCTTATAAAGTATCCTTTTATAAACTTAAAAATGTTCCAATTTAGTCCGAAGAAGTATTAAATTAGTGTACTTTCTAGTACACTACAAGGTACAAGGTCCGTAGTATATTTGCTATACTTATACTCAAGCATACTTAATAAAATAAACTTCAAGTATACTACTTTTTGCTAAGGGAGGGGTATGAGCAGGTGATTTTTCTAATCGGTAAAATTAGGGTTTGTGATATACAGAACTTTCTGTTACTCATGTTATGTCCAGAATATAAAAGCTCAGCAACTCTCTACAGAAGAGAAATCAGAACATCTGGCCTCGAACTTCCGCCAACACATCCGAAATAGCACACCAGGCTGCGAGCGAGCTGCAAACCCGACCGCGTCTGTGCCGAACCTTGCCGAGAACGCAGACAAGAAAGCGGAGGAGCTGAGTCACTAGGGACCCGGATAGACTCACGCCTCCCGCTGCTTTTGTTCAAGGACTGCAGAAACCTCGGAGAACTTTAAGTGTTCTTTCCCCTTTTTTTTTTTTACCTTATCTGACTCAAGGTCACGTGAATGGTAACGTCTCCTGGGATTGGGGAAGAACATGGGGATGCCCTCATTCTGCCAGGAAGCAAGCCGCATCGTCTATAGAGGCCCAATACTGGATAAAAACATTGTGTTCTTCTGGGTTTCAATTCAGCCATATGGTTCCACTGATATGTGAAGAAAAGTGCAAAAATAACGCATCAAAATCGCGTGTCTCTATTTGTGTGTCAGCCTGTGCCAGCGCGGTATAAAAAGAGTTATAATATAATTTTTGAATTATAAGTTATCTCAAAATAACGAGAAACTTTCTCGAAATAATGATTTAGTATCTTAAAATAACCACTTCATATCTCAAAATAACGACTTAGTTTCTAAAAAAAAAATGATGTAATTTTGTACGTACGGATCTCGAAATTTCGACCTTATATCTCGAAATTTCGACTTAAATATCTCAAAATAATGACGTAGATAACGGTCGAAATTTCGAGATATTAGATCATTTTTTTGAGATCCGTACATCGAAATAAGTTACTTCGAGATACTAAATCGTGATTTTGAGATACTAAGTGATTATTCTGAGATAAGTAAGTCATTATTTTGAGACAAGTAAGTCGAAATTTCGAGATAGAGTCATTATTTTCAGATATTAAATCAAAATTGTGAGATATTGAGTCACTATTTCTAGAAAGTTAATTATTATTTTGAGATAACTAAGTCATTATTTTGGCTTAAATTCTAAATATTTTTTACCACGCTGGAGGACACCGGTTTCCATAGGTTGGTTGTGTCAATATTTTTACTTAGATTGTTATCTTTGGCTCAATTCCCAATTTCTAATCATAACATTTCTCAAAATTCAGTTCACTAACATCCTAATATTTGGATGAAACTATGATAATGAGCGTCAAAATTGGACAATGACATGCTTTTGCGTCCAAAGTCATTGCGGGTGATAGCATGGTTTAAAACAATTTCTGGACAATCTCTGACACATGCAAAGTGTCATCACAGTAATGACATCGACTGTGTTCCATTTTCAGTTATGTTCATGTTCATTTTCATTATGGTCATATTTTCATATCAGTAGTCCAGATGACTGAACTTACGTACGCTATGTATGAATGTATTATTCCGATATGAATTACGTAAATGGTGGAAAATGTTAGTGTTACGGTCAGGGCATTCGCACCGTGATCATAAGGTCGCTGGTTCGAACACCAGACCGGTAAATGTACCAATGAGGTCCTCGTGAGCAAGGCATCGTCCCCAAGCACTGCTTCCAGGGTTCTGCCCACGTCAGCTGCCCAACTGCTCCTTCACGGATGGGTCAAGTGCAGAGGTCACATTTTGTTGTGATTCACTCACTCACTCAAGCAGACATTTTGGGCCCCTCCTAACAGGGATAAGTTGGTTTGGCGAGTTTGCTTACATAGTTCGTCAGCATTTTTGGGTAGTCAGTCTCTTTAAGATGAGCAAGGGTGAAAATTGTGCTTTGGGAATATAGCCCTGAATAGGGGAGAACCCTAATCTTTCCTCCACTCTCTTTCCTTCCTGTGGCACATTCTATTCCAGTTCCCATCGGTTTCTCGCGAACCGTGTGTCTGAGAGGGTTTCCTCCCTCCCTCCTCCCCTCCTCCTCCTCCTCCTCCTCCTCTCATCCTCTCATCCTCTCCCCCACCTCTCTCTCTCTCTCTCTCTCTCTCTCTCTCTCTTTCTCTTTAGGCCCGGCTGGTAATTATCACCCTATGAATACGCTGGCAGAGAAAGAGGAAGCGAGAGATCGATGGGAGATGGGAGGATGGATGGATGGATGCTTGGCGAAGAGCAGGATGGAAGGGGGGTGAAGTCAGGAGGAGGAGGAGGAGGGTGAAGGGAGCGAGGCTCAAGAAGGGACTATTTCTGTCCTGTCAGCTGGTTCTTGGCTGACGCCTTGGAAGGGTGTCTCTCTCTTGTTCTGCCTCTCACTCTCTGCTCTCAGATTTTTCCCTTTTTGATTCTTATTAGGATATGTTACTGCACGAGTCGTCCCAGTTTACTCACAGACACATTTGGCCTTCGAAATTAGATCAGACCTGCCTTCTAGAAATAATAAGCAGAGATGGGTGTGGCATCAGCGTGTGATACGGAAAAACTATTTTTATCTGCACTTTTTCGTCCTCGTATTCCACTTTTTCCATTCCTGAACACCCTTGCACGTCATTTAAAATGAGAAACATGTTTAAAATAAAATTACAATCACTATGTTGGGGCAAAACATATATGATAAACAGCTGAATTAGAATGGATTAAACAGGATTTTTTAATGTATCGGACTTCTGAGGTGTCAGTGACATTAAGCATTGATTGGCTACTACTTGTGTGACATATAGCCAATCAGAGACTATTGTGGACGTTAGGGTCAAGTCGAGAGCAAACGACACAGAGAGAAGAGATGGCAGTGAAGCCACAGTAGTGCAACTTGTAATTATATTATATCGGTGGTGGTCAAAATAAAACACTGATACCGATAATCGACAAAGTGGCTAATATTGTCCCCCGATAATCGGTCGACCCTTAGTAACTAGGATGAGTATAAGTGTAAATTTATACTGTATATTTTTGATATTTTATATAAAAATATGAAAATTACTTTTGTATTATATATTGTTTTATAGGTAAAGGTTGTAAAATTGCCCAAATTAAGAAAAGTTTTGGTATTTCATATACAAAGATGAAAGATATTTTAATCGTAATATCGTTGTATATGAAACGACTTTCCCGCAACAACACAATGATTTTCATTATGATTTTTCCAAAACACCTTCTATGGTACTTTTCTAAAAACGTCACTGTCACAAGTCACAAGTCACAAAAAAATTTGGTTTTGCCTTTTTGTTCAGCAAACTACATTATGAGTAACCGAACATTTTTCTTTTTGGCAGAATCTTAAGTTTAGGATGTTAAACTTGAACAACTCTTTTAAAACCAACCCAGTCCACACCTACGTTTTCCTTGAACTTTACTAAATCAAAGTGCCACGTTCTCAAACGTAACCTTTTGTGCTTTGTACTTCATAGGTGGGAGGAGAGAAAGACAGAGAGAGAGAACAGGTGCTGGAAGGAACAAGAGGAATATTGATCAGCATGTGGGCCTCTGTAATACAGTATCTATTCTTATCCCAGTAAGAGGAGTGGTCTGACGATAGCAGGGAAATGATTAGTTATATAGGGAGTGGAGAGGAAGGATTAAGAAAATGGAGAGGTGGCGTGATATGGACGGATGGAGTGGAGAAGTCACCAGAAAGATAAATGACCTGAGTGGAGTACTGGGGAAAACTCTCTCTAACTCTTTCACACACACACACACTCACGTAACTTGATCAGTAACATTAGACCTCTAAAGAAGAGAAAGACTTTCCTTTATGATAACGCACATTTAAAGAGGTCGACCGATATTTTGTTTTTCAGGGCAGATATCGATACCGATTATTGCTAGTTCGTGGGACCGGTGACCAATATTTGGAACCGATATGTGAAAAAAAAAAAAGAGAAGCAAATCTGTCAAATTTTTGAATTTTACAAACACCAACGCAAAACTTTATTTAAATAACCTTACTGTTTAAAAACACAAACTTTTAACATTAATGTAATTTAACTTTACATAATGATAAAGAAACATTTTAGTATCAGTATTCATTCGTTCGTTTTCCGAACCGCTGTAATTCCAACTGAGGTCGCGGGGGGAACGGAGCCTATCCCGGCAACTTTCGGGCGCAAGGAGGGGACCAGCCCTTGGCAGGCGCCAACACACCGCAGGGCACACACACACTCACACAGTCACACACACATTCACACCATAAGGGCCAATTTAGAGTCACCAATTAACCTATATTGCACGCCTTTGGACTGTGGGAGGAAACCGGGGCAACTGGAGAAAACCCACGCGAACATGCGGAGAGCATGCAAACTCCACGCAGAAAGGCCCTACGGCCGTCCCCGGGGTTCCAACCCAGGACCTTCTTGCTGTGAGGCGGCAGCTCTAACCACTGCGCCACCTAGTATCATTATAAAACTGTGAAATATTTTAGTATTCCAAATTAGCAGCAAATTAGCGTGCTTTTTTACTTAACCAAGATCTCGTGTGACTCATAGCCAATCAGAGACTGTTGTGGGCGGGACATTAAATGAAGCAGCGAGTCGAGAGCAAACGGCACAGAGAAAAGAGACGGCAGTGGAGCCACAGCAGCGCACCTTGTAATTATTTAATATTGGTGATCAGGCGCTGATTAACGCACAGATATGGCTGAAGCCCCCACTTGTTCCAGCTTGCCAGGGGTCCCCCGATAGGCCAGTAAAAATATCAATTTATTAAAATAAGCCCGGAGGGTGAGACTAACAGAAAAATGTAACCATGAGGCCCATGTACACCTTAATCTGCCCCTTAATCGGTCGACATTTACTATGAACACAAGACATTAACTAATACATGTAATCTAATACAAATTTACTTGCGATGACTTTCGAACGTTTCTATGAAACTGATGCGAAATATCAGTAAAAATGTACATTTACAGTGTTGCATTTTCTCATTATAAAGACATGAACAGGGGAAAAAAGGAGAGAAAGATGACGAGAGCCTTGTTTTGTTTTACATTTAGATTCATATTTAGATGCAAACCAAATTCAGCTTAAAATCTGTGTGAGACGGCTAAGCACACACACAGGTAAAAATTTGAGATTGAGACAGCTCCAGCTCGCCCTCTCCTGAGCTCAGCGCAGCGCTCAGATGTTGAGGTTGTTTGTTGAAGCCGTTTTTTTTTTTGCCACTGATGTTGAGCCAATTTAGGTATTTATAGACTAAAGTGTCTTTTGAAACAGACTCCATGACCCACTCTCCTTCTCTCCTCATATTCCCCCCAACCCCCCCTTCTGTTGTTTACTGCTGGTTGTCTCTTCGCTGCTGTCCAATGCAGCTCAGTTAGGAAAGGTAAAAATCATCCGTGTGTGAATACTCTCTCATTATTCCAAGAGAGCAGATGTCTTTCCACACTGACGCCGTCTATTACCTGATGCTGTCTCTGTCTCTCTATCTCGAATACAAACACAATTCGTAGGAGACGTTTTTTCCTGCTGCACTGACCAACATATAACCGTACAGAACCCAGCTGGAGATTTCCCGAAGAATCCTGGGTGGCCGATACACAACGTCTGGTGATTAAACTTTCATGCTGTCAACCACTAAACAGGCTACTAACCAGCGCTGACACACACAGCCACATATACATGCAAAAATATCCTCACAGAGGCACAAAATAAGGACCAAAATAAGCCAAAAATATGGACACACACTTAGTTACACCCACTGTACATCTTTCTCACCTTTTTGACTCTCTTAACAGCATTTTGACCGAATAATATATCCAGAACCACAAATAATTTGCACAATTGCACAATACCAGATGAGAAAGCAAAAAAGAAAATGAAACTGGTTTCAAAATAGATGTAGAAGGTCAACAAAAGTCGGAAAAGGAACGGAATTTCTTTTTTAAATATTTCAGGAGTGTGAGCTATTTCCAGTGCTGATTCATAATTTAACATCAGCGTTTTTTTCCCCCTCAGAAACCCTGAAAACCCGCCACTGAGTTCAAAAGAACCCAAAAAAATCAACTCAAACAAGAAAGGATAAAACAATGCTCTTTTTAACAAACCAGTCTAGTCTGTAAGCTATTTTTTGGGGATTGACAGATTTTTTCCCCTCTTGGCCTGGAGAATTTCTGTGCCTGTTCTTAGGTCACGATTGTGGTTACAATTAGAGAAATTAAATTTTTTTTATTAAACACTCCTAGACTATGGCGAAAGCTATTTGAAGCTGAGGTTTGGCTTTTAGCAGTGCTTGGGGAGGGTACCTTGCTCATGAGTACCTCAGTGGGATCTTCACCAGTCCGGGACTTGAACCAGCAACGTGCCGAACCTGGGGGCCAACTCCATAATCGTTATGCTACCAACTGCCCCGGAGCAGCAACATATCACAAAGCACATGCGCGTCCTGATCTCCACTACCAAGCCCTCGCCTGCTGCGCTGTGGGACTCAAAGCTCCTCTGCTTCGTTCCTCGTTCTGCCTGTAGCTCCTAAACTGTGGGACCCTGCTGCACTCTGCATAGCTGCGATTACTCTCCTCCGGAGCGCCACACTGAGGCCTGGTCTAATCCTAAAACTTCTGCCAATCCTTAACACCTCATTCATTTTTGAAGAAGGCCCCATAGTCTCCTCGCTGCCTCATTATATTCCCTTTTATCCATTACTATTTGGCTTTCAATTTCCTTCTTAAACTCCTCGTTCTGTTCAAACTTGACGTTCACATCCCATTAATGGTGTGGAGCAAACAATAACGGGTTATTGATTGGGGGACTTTTTTAGGATCATATAAGATTTTACCCAACATTTTATGCATACTTATTTAAGGGTCCTCACCAAGATGACACAACATACAGTATAACAGTTTAAAAATAACGCATTCCGTCATCATAAGTAAGTAATGGTGGCTAAATAGGATGGTTAGAGTGAATTAGAGTGGATCCAGCTGTTAAACTTCAAGATTAACATTAAACTCATGTCAGGGACACCAGGAACCGCAAGAAAAGTAATAGCATCTATCCTTAATGGAGACGTCTCCTTGTGGCCAAAATGGGGAATGACAACTTTAATGGTGGCGCCCCCTTTTGCCAAAATAGGAAATTACAACATTAATGATGGTGTTCTCTTGTGGTCACAAATAGGGAATTGCATTTTTTTGCCCTGAAAAAAAGGTGAAAAAGAGGGTTGCTGTGGCTACTGACACGAAACGCAGTTACCCTGGGGTTTTCTCATCGAGCTGAAAGTTTTAAGTTTTATATTGTGTGGATCCCTGTCTTTCCTCCAGCTCAGCTCTGATAAAACTGAGAAGTGGACTCCACACGACCTCTGAAGGCGTCCTGTAGTGTCTAACATCAAGATATTAACACATCAAGCCATCCACATGATTGAAAAGAAACCAAGATTCATCAGACTAGACCCACTAACCACTGCAAACAAAGAAACCCCCATAAGACCTGCAGACTAGCCACCAGCCCATTTTGTCCAATTCCTTACTCCCTGCCCATTTTTTTTTCTGCTTTCAATACATCAACGGCAAGATCTAACTGTTCACTTGCTGCCTAATGTTCCCTACCCCTTGCCAGGTCCCATTATGGGATAAACAGTTATTCAATTCATCTATCCATGGTTTTATGTTCTGGCCAATTGGTGTATATTGATGTCTATTTCAGAAAACTCATGACAAAAAAGATTTGGTGTCTGGTGTGCTGCCTGAATGAAATAAAACATACTTGATGCTAGATTTGTCTTCCAAATAAACTGTTAGGTGGGGATTAATATGGACAGATTAACTGCAATACCAGTATATGTGCGTTTAACTTGTGATGCTAAACTGAGCCGTTGAGAAAAAGTATAACACTGTGTGGTTTGAAAGGTTGCTAGGTACCTATAATTGTCCTGTAACAATCTATGAGTGTGTTTGTGTGTGTGTACACCCACCGTATAACCAGGTGCTGCTTTCACACAAACTTTGTTTTTTTCCACTCTGTCCGATAATGAGCAGCCCTTGGCCTATGTCCAAGACTGAGGTTGGTCTCATACTCTCTCTCTTTCTCACAAACTCACACACAGTTCGGCTGAATCTCTGTATAAGAATTTCATTTATGTATTATTTATGCCATGCCCGACAACTTTATGCGGTCATCGCAAAGGGCTAAATATAAGAAAACCCAACAGAGAGAGAGAAAGAGAGAGAGAAAGACAGAAAGAGAGAGAGAGAGAGAGAGAGAGAGAGGGGGGCAATACTATTAGGTTTTATTGGTTTATGTCTCCCAACTGGTCTTTTATCAGCAAACTCAAGCTGTCCATGTAGGAATAAATGCCACATAGGAATACAACAAACCTGCACGATGCACCAAACCACACAAAAGCATGAAACACACTTAATAAAAACATGTTGCTATTCTAATGACAAATGATCATCCTAGATTAGTCCTATCATTTCAATAAGCTAAAAAACCTCATAAAGCATGTGGGATATTGCAACCAGGCTAAATTTAACTATACAGGAGTAGAGTCATGAAATACTTTTAAAATGGGGCTAATCTACAATTGATCCAGCAATAAACTTGCAGTCATCATGTTAAGCTGCTACCCTTGAACCCCTGAGCAACACCCTTTGAGAGACAAGAGCAAAATTCTGAGCTAAAAGAGCTATTACCTACAGACTGTATGCCTACAGACATCATGCTACACCACATCGCCCTCCACTGGATGCTTAATGAGCTGCAGTAAACTAAGTTTTTAGCTATTTAGAATGCCAGGTCCAACTTCGGCAGTTATTTTTGGTTAAAGTAAATCAAAAATAATGTAGAAGTCGTGTAACGCATTACAACTTGGAGACAGCAATATGGCGATGTAACGAATTACTCTGAAATAACAGTAACTAGCAATCTATAATGTATTACATTTTGGAAGTAACACTGTAAACAGGTGGCGATGTCAACGCTACTGGGAAAGTTAACTATAACTGTAGATTTTGGACATAGTCGTTCAATCAGGAATTCTGGTTCATGGTAACGGTGCTGAGGATAAAAACATGATGTAGATAGAAATTAGCATCCAGGATTTACCATGTATGCGGTAAGGTTTTTGTTGGGAATAAAGTAAGATGTTTGGATGTAGAAAAAGTCAGTTGGTCTCAGGACAACTCGCATTATTGTTTGATTTTCGTTCTACTTCCACGCTGAACTGTTGGATTGTTATCTTCAATTGAAAGTGTATTGGAGCGAGTGATCAAGCCGCAATCTCTGGGACAATGTTCTTGAAGTCCCCCAAACCACAGCCCACCATTTTCCAACGAGACCTAGTGAGTCGTGACACAGAATCGGTGATGACTCAATCGTCTCTCGGACAACCTTACAAACTCCCTGGCAGGACAGTCGTCATAGGCACTGAGGGGAAAAATTACATAACCTCATCTCACTTTGGCTGTCGCGTCACTTCCGCTCGGTCGTGGAAACCGTGAGAGGAAGGACGAAACGAAACGTCATGGTCCACGGCGTTGGAGATGGAGAAGGGCTACAGACTATTAGAAATGATGGTCTAGACGTTAAAGCTAGAAATGTGAGAGCATATTGTCTAAAAGTCACACGCCATATATTTATGAATATAAATACATAAAGTGAGGGCTACGTCAGAAATCGCGCGTGAACCACACCCCGTTTTTTCGGCGGAAGCGGCACGACTAGTGTTTTCCGGGTGGCTATAAGAAAAGCAGTATTTCCTGGTTGGGTGTGTGTGGGGTGGAGAAAGAATGCACGGTTTCTACACACACACACACATTCGATTTCGCCTCAAGTTTATATATATATCATATATATCACATATAAGTCGTGCTCCAGACATAATGCACGCACTGCCTAAAGATCTCACCCTCTCGCTAATTTCCCAAGAGGAATTTTCCCACGACGAAAACAGAATCCTCACGAATTTAAGTAGTGCCGAAACCCCTGTCCCCAACTTTTTTTCCCCCTCCGACTTTGCTTGATGCGTATTCTTATAAAATCCCCAAAACGTGAGGGTTCGCCGGGTCACGCCGGAGTGGTGCTATGATTCATCCACGCGTGTGTCACGCCCCATCCCCACGACTTCCACCTGTAACGTGCCCGACCCCATTCCCAATTTAAACATCCAATTCATACAGTATCATTCAGTACTTGCTACACGATCCAGTCGAGATTTCTTCTTATATAGGTATCTAATCTTAATTAAAAACCTCCCCGTTTTCTCCATAACAGCACCGAGATATTGTCTCCATCCAAGCCTGTATGAATGTATACGAGTCGTGGAAAGAGGGATGGGTTTGTGTGTCTGTCTTCTATTTTCCATCACCTCACACGACAGGTTAATCGGACCATCTCACACCTGATCGGTTATGAAGGAACTGGAGGCTGGAATGTGAGGATGGTGATGCTGTTCGATCCATTTGCGATCTGGGCGTGTGTGTATGTGTCAATGAAAGCATATAATTCCAGCCTTACTTTAACATAGCTTGTTCCTTCTCCTCTTCCTCCTTTTGTCGCGCCATGACTGCCATGATGATTTTTCGCTCTTCCTCCGTGAGGTGACTCAAGTCCGGCAGATCGGGCATGGATGCCGGCGCTGTGGGTGGGCGAGAGCCGCCTTGGGGCCCTACCGAGGCGGCCATCTTTCGCCCCCTTCCTTCCCTCCTTCTCCTCCTTCCCCTTCCCTCCCGCCCTCCCTTCTTCCTCCCCCTCCTCCTCCTCCTCCACCCGTGTTCTAGTGGCGTGGAGAACCGGAGCTCAGGCCATAATGGTCCACGCGTAAGGGAAAGCGCAGCGCTCTCATGCTCGCAGGCGTCTACAGCCGAGCTTTGTATTCCCCTTCTCCTCGGCTTCCTCGTCTATCCTTCCCTCCTCTCCACTCCACTCCTTTTTCCTCCTCCTCCTCCTCTCCTGCTTTCCCCCCACCCAACCCCCCGCCTTCCCGCCTCTCCTCCGCCTCCTCCTCCTCCACTCCACCTCCACCTCCGGTTACGGGAAGCGCGTCTGTGCGCCGGGAACCGAACGGCGGCGGGACTCCGGCATCAGCCTGAGGGAGAGTCGGGGATGGAGCTCGGCCTCCACCGGACCGGGGACTCAGCGATGGGGAAGAAGGCGGAGTCCGTCTCTCTCTCTCTCTCTCTCTCTCTCTCTCTCTATCACTCTCTCTCTCTCACTGTATGCGTGTGTATTGTCTGGTATCGATGTGGAAACGTCCAACCCTTTTAAACTGAGGCGTGTTGTCTAATAAGACCCTACAAAACACCTTCAAAAACCTTTTCCGAATCGTATCCCTCCATATTGCTCCAACCCCCATGTCTCTCTATCTGTCTCCCCCCAAACAACCTCTCCAGAATCGGAGCATCTCTCTCTCTCTCTCTCTCAACAGTAGGCACTCAGCACTTGTCTATTTTCTACTTTAAAAACAGGTAAAACAATGAAATTAAATAAATAAATGGAATTCTCATGACAAAAACGGACTTGTCTCATGCGTTGTAGTGTCTCAGGAACAACCCTGACTATAATTAGTCAAGCGCCCATCACCTTCTATTTTTGGCCTCACTTAAAACTAGCCTCCCTTTTAACAACCTAAAAGCTATTTTAACAAAATCAATATGTCTATTTTGGCCCAGTGGGAAAAAAAAGGTCTGCACAACGGACTCAGAATAACCAACTAGCTGAAAGAGTGTGGCGACAAAAGCTGGAAGCACAACACATGAACTTTACACATTAGTATGACGTGAAGCAGTATCTCATCAACAATCAGTAGAGCAGATGTTTTCAGGACCATGGACAGGGCCTATAATTCACACACGAATAAATACAGGTTTTGTTTTGAACAGGTTTTGGCATTTTCTAAATAATTAAATTAACTTTGTAAAGTCGTAATAAACTTATAAAATAAGCCCCCACCCTTCCCACCAACGGTGGGAAATACTTTCCTCCCTTTTTTGTACTATTACTGAATGCAAAATTTTATGAGTTGTTATATGCCATGACACATTTTTCAATTAACGATCAGTAACTGATATTTTCATACAAATTTACTTTTATTTATCGATGCTTATTTAATGATCAAGACGCTTAATGAATGAATTACAAATATAAATAGACTACGAGTCTTTAAGCGAACGTTTAAGCGCAACAATTTAAAATAATTTTTATTTTGTCTTACACGTCATTCCAATTACGTTTTAAAATGTTTATTACAATTCTCCTTAACTAATGTTTTTAATACTTATTCAATTACGTACTCGTCTTAACTGTGCTCTATATACCATCTAGTGGCCACAGACCGGTAGTACAATCTGAAACAATATTACAACCTATAGTGTGTGTAAATATTCTTTCCTCTTACGCCCTATAGGAATAAAGGATGTCAACATGTGAAATGTACCAACAGAAATTTATAAAACTGTAAAAGCTGATGAGAGCCGAACAATAACTTTTTTGTGTGTGCAGGGCAAGGTCCAAGGTCAGAATGTGGGAAACGTGTTGTGTAAATATGTACCTTGGCTGAACTCTCAAGGCTTTCATTTTGCACGTTTATTAGAGATTGTCACATCTGCTGAACGAATGTGTCGATGTTAGGCCTTGGAATCAGTCTTATATGAGCAAAATAATAATAAAAAGTGTAAAAGTGATAGATAGAAAGAAAGCAAGAAAGAGAGAGAGGATGATTGAGTGTGTGTCAAACAAATAATGACTAGGAACATTTAGTGATTAAACAAGTTAAGGACACCTGTGTTCTTTCTCATAGCGCCAGGAGTCACCTGTATTTAACTTCCAAACACGGCCAAAGCTATTCAGCCATCACTATGTTTAACATGCACAAATAAGAATATTTTTACAATGACTTCATTAAACAAGACAAACAAACCTCATTGATTTTTAAGACCACGTGGAAGGCGCACAAGGATGTAGGGGATGATGTAGTGTATGCAGCTATTTTTTCCTTTCTTCTTTTGTTTGCTTGCATATTTGCTTAGACCCTGCACCCCATGAATAGAGACCAAACTTCAATAAAACTTCTTTATATGTTCCTTTTGAGTAATAAAAAATGAAATAATCTTCACCATGGGTCATGAAGTAATACATTAAAAATATATCAATATTTTCTATGAAATAATGAATTATTTGTCCTCAACGTGAGCAAAATTTCTTTCTAAGATGTCAACAACACTGAAACCTCCAAAGCAATCAGTATCATTTTCAGAAACAGTTTAATTGTGTACAATGTATTGCTAAATATATAAAAGATAACAATAACCTACTATAACATTATATGTTATTAATTTGATGTTTTTTGGCCAGTTTGCGCCTTTTCTTTGCCGTTTTAAACTCTTGTATCTGCTGGAGAGTAAAAGTGGAAATGTTAGTACTGAATTTAACACCATCAAATCAAATGACACTAACTATATTTGGGATTTTCTTTATTGGACATTTTTAAAGCTACTGTGTGTGTGTGTGTGTGTGTGTGAGTGTGAGAGAGAGAGAGAGAGAGAGAGAGAGAGATCACCTGCTGTCTGCCATTCATGTCGTCATACTCTTCTGAGAATAAATCATTCACAGTCAGTTCAGAGTCTCTCCATAAGTTGCCCACATTTGTCAGGTCCTGTAGCGCAAGTAAGCCAACAGCATTACTACAGTCTGGTTCTCATTTTCCATGACTAATCTACTAGAGAACTGTGTTTAATTTGACATAACTTATCCCACACTGTTAGACAGAGCGACTTCCATTTTTATGGTTTGATTTTCTATGCAGATCTACTCTCCTACAAAAGTTTTATTGCAATGTCAGTTTTTTTCTGCCTATATTACTCAGTACAGTTTTATTAGGCTGGGCCTGGTCTCAACCCGGCATACCGCGTGTTTCATGGGAAGGTGAAGGATTTCAGCAAATAATTTCCCAACACATTCCACAGGAACAGAAGATTTTCTTAAATGACTGCAATAAAATAAAAATAAAATCGGAGTCACATGCAGACGTAAGTGCAAATCATAATATCAACCTCACTGAAACAAATCTCTTACTTATATAACTCTTTCATAGTGATTCCTCCTCCACACAGAACAGGAACGAGCACCTCGGCTAGGCACAACCACAGATGAGGAACGTTTAAGGCCAGGTAACTTGTTGATTCAAAGATGGCCATGAATCTGCACAGAAGGAGAAGAATTTATTTTTTAATCATCTTATTATTTATATTCCACTTGCCAATTCTGGTGACAGGTTGTTTTTGGTGAATCTATTTGAACAAGGTTCCGCTGTATCATTTAAGTGTCATGGCAATGAAAAGGAGCTGGGTGATCAACTCTGACCCATTAAAGAACTGAGGTTTGGTAAGGCGTCCTGTGGTCAGCAGCAGAAGGAAGAGTCGGCCCATGCGGTCTCGTGCCACTTGGCTTTTCTCCAGAGAGGCCTTCACACCGATCTGCACAAACACATATAGCATGGAGCTCTGCTGGAACTCATCCACCCACTGCACCGTCACCTGTATACGTACATAAATACATACATACATACACACACAATCACAAGTTTCAACAGGATATATACAGTATATCGATTCCTTGACTGCCAATATCCCAAAGGCTACTTTGAAACTATTTGGATCTACAAATTTACACTTCCACTTCAACACACTTCCATTCATATCAAATCACGAAAAGCAACTAAAATATCATTGCATATTTATACATGAGAACAACATGTAAACAGAAAACCTCTGTTTTAAGAAAAATATAAAGTGACTGACGTTACAATGTCTGATTGATGTTTACATTTTGTATTGATGCCATGGCCTCGTCGATTATTGAATCGATATATTGTTAGATCCCTTCTGTGTACCTTGTAATTGTCACTACGCAAAAACTCCTTGATGGGGAACTTGCAGTGGGTCTTCATCTGCTCTTCTGACAGAACAGGCGTATCTGCGGCTGAACACAAGAGATTTTTAGGGAACAGCAGCTGCAAAGCGTCTTCCTCCACATCACCAACCATATAAACCATGACTTACCCAGTTCTTCAGCATGGACCAGCTCATAGTTGTAATTAGCGGCTTGATCTGGTTTCCTTGCTGGTCCCCAGAGGGAAAGACTCATCCATGTCGGTTCCAAACGCTGCGGCTCATCGTTAAGTAGCAGTCTCAAGCTGAAATCATTTAAACGCATTTTAAAAGTGTAGACCGAGACCGATGTACACTAAAAATATTTGTGTCCAACATATGGAGGTGGTCTAGTAGTTAGACCTCTGAACCAAGAGGTCATGGGTTTGAATCCTACCTCCAACACTGGGCCCCTGACCAAGAGCATTGACCCTTGAATTGATTTTATATGCGGTCGATTTTGAGCATACTTTATTAAATATAATCAAATAATTAGGACTTAAGAGGGTCACAAATTATTTATTTCAGTGTAAGGTGAGCACCAGAATCATGCAGTACCTCGTCAGCTTTTTGCTCCAGTCATCGGGCAGAATCATGAAGGACGGGGAGGCCAAGGGAGGCTTCAGATTCCCCAAACTGGGGTCTGAACCATCTGCAAGAGCAACTGCAACATCAAACTCTTCTACTTTGTTCCCAAATATAGGCGTAAGTAGGTGTGTAAGAGATCTCCAGGTCCACGGTTCAGTTGATACCTCATATATATAGATAGATCAGTTTACCTCTAGTGTAAATTGTGGTTTAGCTATGCTTAGCTATGAAGCTGTAAACTATGAAATATACACCTTGCTTTATCTGTGTTAGAGTGTATTATGGTGGATGACAAATCTCTTTTTAAGTACGCTGCTGAATGAGGCCCATCGTGTTCTCTCTGACCTAGTCTCATGTTCTGCAGCTGCTCGTAGACTTTCCTCTGCTCCTCCTCCTTCTCCATTTGGGCATCCCTGCGGACCTGCTCTATGGTTTTGGGCCCCTGATTGGCTCGTCGTGGCACCCATTTATGCTACAGAAAAACACACATGCTTACATGCATTTACTATGTTGCTCATGGAATAAAATCACACACACACGCGGTATTTACCAGTCGCAGGTCGATGACGTCTTGAAGCATGAAGCGAATGCGGGACGACGTCTTCCTCCTCTTCACTATCTTTGACATCTCGTTGATGTAGTGGTCCACCTGTTACAAACGGAAACGTTCTGAACAATTTTAACAGAAAGTCTTCACTTAGCAGTAGAACGTGCGCTTAGCTCAGTTACTGCGAGTCAAGATTTTTCAGAGTCTTACACTGTATAAAAGATTTGATCCATAAGTCATATTAACATACTCCATTCACTTAAAACAATATTTCAGGGAGTTTATGTCTTGAAATAAAGTTTATGTGCCAATGGGATTGCTCAAGTGACATGAAAACTGGCCGAGTAGAAAGACTTTGATTAAAATACATCGAAGTGAATAGGAAAAGAATGAGAGATGATTAAACTAAGAAAAAGATGAGTGCAGGTCAAAATAGACTGAGATGTACATTCAGATTTCGAGTCCCAAATCCCATGTATTTTTAACGGAAGACCCTCGAATCATGTTGAATTTGGTGAAGAACGCCGGCTGCGTAAAGCGTCAAATTTTGAGCTCTCTGTTAGTCTATGGGACAAAGACGAAGGACAAAATGGACCAAACTCACGAACGAGTGCATGCATCAAAAATGTGTATGCCAGCATCCCACACCGCTATAGGCCGCACGTTTTTGAGTTGGAACGAAGATTCTAGCACAAAAACTGTAGAAAGAGTAGTGGTTAGAAAAAGTGGATGGAATAAAAAAAAGTGTTTTGGTCAGTGGTTTTTTTCAGCCTTTCTCACCTTGACTTTGTCATCGTCCAGCTGTTTTCCAGCTGTGGTTAGCAGCTTGCACAGACACTCGAGATTCAGCTCATTCCTTTTTTCTAGCATCTTCACCACACATCCATGCATGCTGGTCTTCATGAGCATGCCCAGCTTGAACAGCTCCCCGGTAAACCTCATGCTATTGACAGCTCTCCTGTGGGCCTTGGCCTTGGCTTCCTTCAGGTCCTCCAACAAACGCTCTCGCTCGTCATCCTGGGGAGAGATGAAACCAACGGTCGTCGCTTAAGCACCTTCTACATGACATTATAGCAAGATAAAGCTTTCTATGCTCTTCCAGCAGCTACAGCAGAGATGTTCTCCAAAGAGCTTTTCTTCACAGTTTCTCTCTGAAGTTTGGGAAAGAACCTTTCCTTCTCCAAAGAAGAACAGATCTTACTTACTGAGACGGTTTTCAGCTCTTGCTCTTTTTCCCGAATGACATCATCTTGCAAGCTGAGGTTCTTAAACTCTGCCTCACAGTGGTCCAACAGAACTGTCTGAAAGTTCATGGTGCGGCTGGGATGTTTCAATCTGGATACTGACATCTACAAAGGAAAGACATGACAAAAAAATAGACTGCTACATTAAACTGCAATTGCATTTTGTTACTGGTTTGGTACTAACTGTTCAACACCCAGTGACAACAGTAAGAGAAGGGGCCAGAAGGTGTTTTTACTGACCATAGCCAAAGAATGGCACAGTTTGGCGTAAATCTCTGCAAATCCGGGCTCATCAACAGCTTTCTGGTATACCAACTGGACAATGCCTTCGATTCGCTCCTGCGTGTTGATGGAGAGACCCATCACTTGCAAATGTAGCCGTGAATACTTCTCCGGCGTCAGTTTATTTAAGATGCTGCGTATTTTCCGGAAAACCTCCTGGAGAGGAAACCACAGAAAGACCTCAAAGCATCAATTAAGAAGCATGGAGATGTTTATGTAGAGTAGAGCTGCTTTTGAAACATGTTCTTACCTGAGTTTCCTGGCTCTCAGGGTCCTGGCTGCCACTCTGGTTCCTCACAGCAGGCCTCCAAGCATTCTCAGCCCTTCTCAACTGCACCTCGTCTTTAACAAATCCGTGGGACGTTCTCTTGTGAGCAGGATCCAACTGGACATTGTTGACATTTTCTCCCTGATTGAGCAAATGCAAGAGTGTTAAATTATCCTTTCACACTGTAAAAATTGGACTTCTATTTTGGCGAGACCATTAAGGAAAACTTTGCTATTACTTTTCCTGTGAATAGTTCATTGCTGTTTTTATTACAATCACACAGGTTTTAGGCTTGAGGTTGTAAGTTGTAAGTTCTTTAACTGTGATAAAAATCACTGCTGATAGCTTAGAAGTTCTATTGTAGAAGCAAGAAATCTGGAAAACCAGACGATTATTCACATCTTGGGGGCTCACGAGTTTTAGTAGCTTTACCTTTCCATGCGGTCCTTCTGAGATGTCAGGAAGCTGACTTCTCTGTGCTGATAGAGGAGAAGAGGAGGAGGAGAAGCTCAGGAGATGATCTTGTTCTTTCTGTCTCATGCCATTGACCATCACCGGTTCTATGGCAGAATGGTAGAGTAACAAGTAATAAGTGAGTGATTATTTGTCATTGTGAGCACAGCACAGTGAACCACAATGAAATGTGACCTGTGCATTTAACCCATCCGTGAAGGAGCAGTGGACAGCTAACAAGCGCCCGGGGAGCAGTGCTTGGGGACGGTACCTTGCTCATGAGAACCTCAGTGGTAACTTTACCTGGATTCGAACCTGCGACCTTCTGAGCATGGGGCGAACACCCTACCGTTACGCCACCAACTGCCCTAAAGAGAGAACAGATCATCTGAGGATGAGTAAAGTGAGTTGAACTCACCTTGTTCAGTGCTGGTGAGAGGCTCTTTCAGGATGATCACTGGGTCGCTCTTGACGATCCCTGCTTTGATTCTTAGCATACTGTCATTCTTGAGAGACTCCTGACCTGTGGATTCAAGCACCAAGGTTCCCACAGACATTTCCTCATCTATGTCTTTGGGAACTGGAGATGTGTCCACCAAAGCAGCATAAATTCTGTCCTCATCCTTTTCAACAATCTCTGGTTTCCCCTAAAACACACACACACACACACACTTTTAGATACTATAATATCTTTCCTAAAGCCATTTTTAAACTATTCCCCATTCAGGCTTGTACTGCACTAGGAGTCCGTTTTGGACCCTTATCTCCCAGAAAACTGACTTCAGGGGGAGCAGGATGTTTATTTTGGGGACAAAAGGCACTTTGAGCTAGAACAGGATTTGGAAATTGCTTTTTAATTAAAAGAACCCAAGTTTCCATTGAGCAAAGTTCCTGCTGTGTGCTGTTTGGACAGACCCTATTTATCATCACGCAGGTTTCAGCAGTCATAATTTGTAACATCTGAACAAATCTTAATCTAGGAAACAAACTGGTCAAAGAAAATAAAGAACTGAAGTCTGTAATATTAGTGAACCCTGCTTTAAAAGTAGTTTGCAAAACCTGAAGTACCTCAAAGTGTCAAATTAACATAGACAAAGGTGGTCACTCTAGCTGAAACTTTGATTACACTTGATATATTTGTTACTTTTAGGGTGATGTGGCAATGAGCGCTATAAAACCCAACCAAGCAGCTCAAGTGCTGCCGCTTCCAAAAAGTAAGTGAACAAGATCACGGTTATTGAGTGATGCCATGAGGAAACAGCCAGCGTACGGCGTACCTGTAAAGGAGTAGGTGAATGGGAGGGACCTTCCATAGGGTGGGGCAGGGGTGGGGTTCAGCCTCCTGGAACAAGAACTTTGGGTAAAGTCTAGGACTATGAAAGCTTTGTTTTTGCAGAGAATCGACAGTGGCCTTACTACAGGGAAACAGAGACAAAGGAATAGCTTTGCTGAACTAGAACTTTTATCTGGCAGTTTCCCAAAGAAACTTTGAGCACTCGAGATGACAACTCCAAGGAGGTCTGCTCATTTCTAGATGTGCCTTTGCTGTCCTGTTTGGTACACCTGGTACCCCAACAGGACAGTGCAGTAAACTTTACAGAAGAAAAACATTTTGTACCTGTAATCACACTTCTAAAAGCATACCATACCATGCCGGGCAGTGAAAAAAAACACCTTTACACTAAACAGGAATTAGGAACTCCACAGTATGTCAAGAGTTTTAAAAATGGGGATAAAAACATTATCAAGAACCTGTTATCTTTCTTGAGCATTCTGCAGTATTACTATTGCTAGAGCATTGATTATTTTTATTAGTGATGCTAATGAATGAAATTGTCTCGTTATTCATAACAATATAAGGATTATTTTAGAGTGTATCCTTTTTTCTTGCCCTAACCAAACTTTCTCTAAACAAATTAAATGTTTCATCAAATTAAATAGAGGCTAAATACAAATTCCAACCTTCTTACAGGTTAAACCAGAGGTCGCTTTGGACGAAGAATAAACTGAAGGACCTTGTCCCATTAAAAGAATAATTTTAAAAAATACGTGAAAGTACACGCAGCACCAACACTTCCCTCACAATAACAAGCGTCGTCGTAGAATTAATTGTCACAAACTGTGACGCGTTCACATGAAGCAGACAAATCTGTGAAGAAATCATGAACAGTTCTTAAATTATTGCTATACGATAAAGTGCATTTTATTACGACTCCAGTGCATTTGCATCGCTCGATTTTGGAGCTTATTATCAACAGACATTATTACACTCCAGACTGGCATTTTGCCAAGTTCACCATGAAGAAAAAGTTGCTTCTTAAAAACTTTGGTAGTTTATCTGATCTTGTTGTGAACATACACATGATGACAACTTGTTTCTTAATATACTCCGAGCAAAACTCGGAATATTGACCTAAAATGTACATAATCGATTATAGATAACCTGAAATAAATAATGTTGCTTTAACTAGCCAATGCGTTCAAATAAGGAAAGTAGCCTCATAAAAAATTGAAACTTATGACCATTATTAAATTAACTGTTGTTTACTCTCGCACATAGACCGCCTTTATTTGTTAATCATGATATTTCTGAGTTTAATTGTGGCCTTCCCATATCTGTAATTAGGTCTATTACGTGTGATTATTTCATTATAAAGCTTTTTTTTTTTTTTTTTTTTTTTACATTTTGACCAATTTCCACCAAAGTTCATCTATGACATCATTTGTAATATTCTTTTATGAACGTAACATAATAAAAATGATAGAATCATTTTTGGATCATCTTCTTTGGCATCATTGTTGAAAGTTGTTTATAGATCTCAGTAAAGGTTTCTATAAAGGCATCACTTGTGAAGGTGTGGCATTACTTTTGGTTAAAGTCATTTATGGATCTGAACACAGGTTCTGTGGCATTTTATTATTTTTGGAAGGATTTATTTATATAGAGAGCTTTATAACAGTGGTGGAACTTAACATTTGTGCTGTATTTTAACAGGAGTATACACTGCTGAAATGATACACAATTACAAGTAAAAATACAAAGTCTCGAAACTACACAGAGCACGCGTTACTTTTAGCGTCGTTTCTGTAAGAGTATTTGTTTATTTGTTCGTTTGTTAAGTCAACTTTTAAAAACGGTCTCACCAAAATGATACGGTTAAATGCTGATCAAACTTCAAAATATTGATTCAAACGGCAGGCGTTACTCAGTAACCAAATGATAAAGGTAGTGAAATACATTAGTTTATTACTTACTTTAACTTTAAATCAAGAAAACAGAATCTTACTGACTTAAAAATATACTCCTGAACGTGCATGTACCCGGGAAAAAAATGACTGCAGTAATGTGAGTAGTTGTAATTGGTTATTTTCACGCCTGCTCTTGAGATATCATCATCGTCGGAGGAATGTGAGAAGCGGTGAAGGTCAGCGCCGGCGCGCATGCTCGTACGCACGTGCCCAAGGTCCTCTCCGCGGGATGCGAGCGACTTTTCTGTCAAGGTAGCGAGTCTCTCCCGACGTGGATATTTTAATCAGCTCGTTTCAGCGGTGGGGGAAAACGGTAAGTACTTTGCAGAAACGACACGACGAAAATAATTGTTATTCTTCGCCAGCGTTTGTTTATTTATTATTGCGCGCGCGATCGGTCTTAATTCGTCCCCACGCGCACGGGTACGCGTCCCGTTTACTAAACAATGCGATTAAAATTTCTGCATTAAAAGTGGACACTTTATACTAGATACCAACATTTTTGGGAGAAGAAAAGCAAATGCAGAAGGAAAAAAAAAAAGTTGTTGGGGACAAAACCAAACATCCATAATGTTTCGTTTCGAGTGGACGTCATTCTTACGTTTTGTTGTAGAACAATGATGAAAGTGTGGAACGTAAAAACGTGGCTTTTTGCCACCCCTAAAATTGGTGGTTATAAAATATAATGCGTGGAATAGTGACACACGACCAAGGTGTTTTACACATCAAGGACAATTCAGACGTTTCGTAAAACAAGCTTCTTCCGCCCCCTTGCGTGAGGAGGTAAAAACACGACGTGCCGCGTCATAAAACGCAAACCTGCGTCACAACGCCGGCGTACACACTGTCCTGAGAACAAGAGATGGGAAAATCTGCCTGCTGTAGGTCATTAAGTCAGATTTGTATTCATCATATTTTGGGAAATAATTTTTAGTCTCAATGTAGTGGATTTAAAATGGGGGAGAGCAAAAGTCTTGCTTTAAATGATTTGAAATAGACAGAACAAATAGTCTGCACCAATAACCATGTCTTTCAGCAATAAAAAGGCCAGAATATTGTAAGTAACCCAGCATTGTTAAACTTTCATTACTTACGTTGAGTCGGACTTTCTGTAACAACCTTAAGGGGAAAAACCATAGGAGTGACATCAGTGTTTTATTCCCATCATTTTGGGCCAATATCCCAACTGAGGATTAAGCCTAGTCCTAGACTAGCTTTGAGTTTGAATGGTAAATCTACATTGGTACTACAACTTAGTCCAAGACTAAGCATAATCCATGAGCAAGAAACCAGCCGTTTATATTTACCTCAGATTAGTACTAATTATTGGTTCCCCTCTTTATTTGGACGGCTAAAATGCAAACCTAATTCATTTTCCACAAACTGGGGGAACGAGTGCAATCACTTACTTACATTGGGCACAGAGGACACTGTTTTGAAATGATGCCAATCATAACATCATCTAAACCATCAATAAATTCAAAAACAAACAAAAAATAAACAATACTAAAACTCCAACTATAGGAGTTGATTGTATATTTGTAGTCTTTCCTTCAACTGTTATTAATCTCCGTCCATTGAGGTCACAGAGGATTGAAACACACCGTTCATTTTAAAGCAGTGCAGAGGATTACAATGAGGGAATTCTAAATATATTTACTGTATCATGCCATGTTGTTTATCATGATTTTCCTTTTCCCTACAGATTCATTGATTTTTTGATGCACTTCTGTGGAAGAGAAGAAAGACGGAGGTAGTAAGGCACCTGTAAACATCTTTGACTGGAAGCTGGGTCAGTACAGGAGGCTTTCAGTCGGATGTTTGCAGTTGCCGACTGCCATAAGACTGCACACAAGATGAAACCAAACGGAGGCATGCTGCCCAATGTCGCTTAAGTGGCTGAGAGAACTACAAGTGAGACATACTGTGGTATAAAAGGCAATGTGGAGTTCTTAAAAGACATTGTTTCCACAATGTCTAGTATCAGTTTAAATAATCCACTATAGATGCTTTCAGTGAAGCAGTTATTAATTTTTAAATCTACTACTTTCATTGTATGAATACAGGTAATACAGCTGTATCGTATGCCTAGCATGAATAATTAAACCTACCTGAGCATTCTGATGTACAAAAATATTTTAACACGGACGCACACTTGCATTAAATTAAACAATTAGGCAATATGGAATATGTTAAGTCTCACAGTTCAGTTTGAAGTAGCTCCAGCTTGATATTTAAGACAGTTTTCACGGACAGTCATACTAAAACTAAAATCTGAATTTATTACTGCCTTGCTATAGTGTTCTTTTACCACTAGAGGTAAGTATATTCACTCTGACAGACTACTTTGCCACAGCTAGTTTAATTCAAATAACCCATCCTGCGTATTATAAATTGTAAGTATTAAACTTAATGTCCGAAATCCAAAGCAACCACGATGACTTACCTTAATTCTGTTTTTAATCATAAATTGGACTACCAACAAATCTCACAATGAGACACAAAAACATCATAAGCCCTTTTATTAGTTATTATTAAATACAACAACACAATGGAAATACAATGGAAGTAGAAAAAAATTATCACAGACATTTCTTTACAAAGACACACAAACAACAAATTAGCAAAAAGCTTCCAGACGCATTTTATTGCAGTCCTCTGGGTGTCTGAGGGCAATGCCATTACGAAGCAGCATTTCTATGTAAGGCGGCCAGAAAGAGTCATCAACACTCACATAGGGGTCGTGAGGAGACTCCAACATTTTGTTGGTTAGCTGCTGCAAGAGTGAAATGAAAGAATGGTAAAGAGATGGGAAAGGAAGTAGAAGGCACATTTTCATATCAAAACACTCATGCATCATACCTCAAGAATCTCACTCAGCGAGATATACTCCGTTTCAGATTCCACAACGATGCCCTGCAGAACACAAACGACAATTATATTTGAAGCAACTGTATGATAAAGTGTCTGTATAATAAAGATGTTTTACCTGTAATTAAACTTAATTTATACTAATCTGACTAATCCATATACAAAACGTTTTTGAGAGGTTCTGCTTTAAAGAGATTACAGGATCAATACTGTGTATTACTGGTTCTGACTTGTGTTTTGGTTGCGCTAACTCCACTTTTATCTGATTAATCCTGGACATAACACAGGGTTTAACTTGACCTAAAGATTGTACCAAGTTAAATAGGGAGCACAGACAGGAGCTCACCCTCCGTTTCTTGCTGCTCGCTGTGTGCTGAGTCGGAAGCGGAAAGTGTTCGGCCAACATGTCGCTCAGGGTCTCCGTGAGGCTGCCGTGGTAATCCTTCACCTTGCCAATTTTCCTCTTTATGTCTTGTAAGATGCTATGGAATGTGGAATTCTCACTAACATTAGTCATGAGATCATAAAAAGAACTCGAATTGAATCTTAAACATTGTTTAAACGCATAACTCCTTATTTGTCACTCCCATAGCTGTACCTGTGCTCAGACAACTTTTCATTTTCATCACGCATGGTGGCAACTCTCTCAGTAACCGCACTCAGCACCTCTTTCTTCTCATCCAGCCATGTCTGTTCTCTTGATACCAAAAAATAACAACATAAACATCCTGCTTTCTTGCACCCACTGTATTAAAATTAGTAAGAGATATTAATGTAGTTCAGCAAATCAGACACCTTTGTAAAATGTCTTTCAGGGCATCGCGCCTTGCTTGGGAGTACGACAAGACCATTTTTAGTTGTCCATTGAGTCTCTGCAGCTAATGTGGCAACAAGGGGATAAAAAAGCTGATTATAGTTAGAAAACAATGGCTTTAAAAAATAAACTAGAGATGAATCTGAAGGAGACAACTCACCTCTTCCTTCCCAATGGCCAGTAGAATTTCAGGGTTAGTTGACAGTACTGAGATGAGGACAAAGGAGCAGAACAAGAGTTTATACGGCTGCTCTGGCAAAGCACATTTATGACATTTAACAGACATCGTTATCCAGATCAACCTCCATTTTCTAATTCCAGGGACAGTCTCCCTGGAGTTACTGGAACTTAAGGGCCTTGCTCAGGAACCCAGTGGTTCCCACGTTAGCTTTTAAAATGAATATGTGGGTTCTAACACAAGACCAGCATTTCAAACATACATTTTTTGCCCCATTGAAGTCTTAACCTCAGATATATTTTAGATTAATAATTAGGTGAAAAGTCAAGCTACAATATCACTGATGAATGATACACTAATTCTCTTTTAGTCCTACCTTTTTAATTATCCTGTATATGCTAAGCAACTGTTGTGACTTACATTTTGGTTCCATTTCCTGCCACAGGTCCAGTTCTGCCATCATGGCATTCAAGCGATTCATGGCCTATAGAGAGATGTAAACGAAACTTAGTAAGTCATTAAAGGAACGGATCTAGCTGACGTGTACATGTACAGCTTAAGTTGAGTCAAGTTTGTCACCTCAACCATATGCTACTGTAATGCACACTGATTTTTAAATCCACAAGAAAGTGTCATATGTTCATTTCATTCTCTCTTTTAACCACCTCATTGCTTATATGTGGTGAGCACAATGGGGCGGAAATATTTAGGTGGTGCTGCACACTGGTGTGGTTAAAGCAAAGCACTTTAAATGTCCAGATCAAGCAACTGAAGAAACACACAAGACAATAAATACATAATATTGTATAAACTAGGTATTTAATGGTGGTTATATGAGACTCACCTCATTAACTTCTGCACCATCAGACTCAGTGTCTGCCAAAATGATTTCATTTTGCAGCTGAAAGACATCAGGAAAAAACACAGTATAAGAATTTTCATATTATTTTAAATACACTTAACATTTACAAATATGAAAAATAATCTTAATTAATTTTAGTATTACACAACTCTTCAGTACTTAACATGAAAACTCTGAAGACTTTTATAAAAAGGAACCGAGGCACAGCCATAATGAAACATTTTGTTATTTGAAAGCATGACTGATGTGTTTGACCTTGAGAACCTTGAGGGTTTGTGGTGATGCACCAAACCAATACAGATTTTTTACCATATTTTCCCTACCATTTTAAACCATATTTTTCATACTAATTTAAACGAGAAAAAGGGAAAGAAATGCCCCACCTTTTGTAAAAGCCCAAACTGTTCCTCACATTCATCCAACAGCTGTGCTCTTGTGCTTTCTGAACAGCCAGACTCTGCTGGAGTCTCCAGAGCTTCAGCTTCAGGCTCCATTTCTGTCACCTCCAATGTTCTGCAAAGACAAAGCGAGATCAGAACTGTCCTAAACCATACCAGTTTGCTGTAGGGGAAACGTTCATATCATCACAAATTACAATGACTTCACTGCAATGTGTGCATTCATAATAGTCACAATGTCAAGTGTAAAGTCAACTATTTAGCCGTTTGATACAATGGGAAACTTTGTAAAATTCAGCGAAAATTCAACCAGTTCTGTTTTTCCCAGACTTATCTACAAAAAAGAATGACACAGAATTTGCTCTGCTTTAATGGAACAAAGAAACATGAAAGCTAAACTTTAAAGAAGTATTATTATTTTTCTAAGAAAACTCTCCAATATTTTTTCATTTTTAAGCAGAGACTGTCAAGCTATTTTGCAAGAAAGTCTTTATTTAACGTCCCCAAAAATATATCTCAGAATTAAAATAGTGCAATGACAGTTTGTGCAGCTCTAGTCCAATCCAAGTTCAACATAAACTTTGAAAACTACTTCATAAACTACTTTTATCTCGGTTGCATGCAAATTAAATTAATTAATAAATTATTTTTATAACCTCTTGCACGAAAGCAAACATGACCAGTCACTATCACGCCTCTCTATATACGCCTTCTTCGTACGTAACTAACGTAGCCGTAGCAGACTAGCATGCAAGGAAGCAGGTTAGCTAGACAAAGAGCAATATACATGCAAATAGCAATGATGATCCTTAAGAAATGACAACTAATTAGGCAATTATATATATATAGACTACATTAAACAAGATTATTAGCTTCGACTTACTAAGTTTTCATAACTCCCATTCACTGGGTAGCATTAGCCGTTTGGCTAACCTAAACAAACGTATCCGGCTAATAACCAACATAAAATTAGCCCGTTTCGCTGGCTTTACACATGCACAACATCTATAACACAGATGATGATTCTTACCGTGTGCGTTTGTGTGAATCTGTTTTCACAGGTCGGATAAAAATAAATTCGTTCTCGGCGATCTAACGCGCTCACATTCACTTCCACCCAAACAAAAATACCGCCGGCTGCACCGCCATGACGTATTTCCGGGTGGGCGTGTTCATGGGCGTTGTGGCTGCGCTGTCTGCGCGCAATCGCACCGACTCATTTCAGAAGTTTGGACTGATTTTTAACTTATGTTTTTAACCGTAATTTAGAGACCTGAATTTGCATTGCATGCAGGCCTGGATAAAAGATGTTAAGAAAAAAATTTAAGGACCAACCTATACAAAATTATTTCCAGAAAACAAATAGGCCTATTAAAAGTTGTTATGCTCATCAGCTTCACTGTCTCCGAGTCCTATAGATTAAACTTTATGATTTCTATCATTTTAAAATGAACAGGGAGAAAGTATGCTGTGTCAAACCTATATCTTGTATTAGGCATTGTTGTACCAAATAGACATGATCCAATGCGTAATGCTAAGTATGCATGAAAATAAACATGGCAACACAATCTTCCAAAATGTTCCATTTCAGAGGTCTGAAGCTTAAAAAAGCCTTGTCAAAATCTTAGAGGTTGTAAAACAATATGCAGTAGAACTCTACTGCTGAACCTGAATTTAGGCAAATTTATGTTTTGGGTTTTTTTTTTTTTGCTCATATTTATGCTACTGTTTGTGTTTGTTTCCTAAACTTAACTTGTACTTTTTTACTGATGAATTATAACGATCTGGTGATACTTCACCTTATACTTACAGAAAAACACCACAAAACAGAAACTAAAAATGACAATCAATATCGACTTTTAATCAGTCATTTTACTGCTCTGCTTTTTTGTCTCAGTTTTAAGTATTTTTCCATTTTCTTTGCGGAAACAAACACATAAGAAAATCAACAACTATAATGCATTTTAGAGTTATATCATAAATTCTCTCTATTCCCTTTGAACTCTTTATGCCATCAATTTTCTTTTAAATAGACACGGGGTTAAATAGCCTGCCTAAGTAGTTCCTTTTCTTTTCCCGACTCAGATGCTCATTCTCTCATCCTCGTTCGTTTTTTTGCTAACAAACGGAGTGAAAAGATCATACGAACAAAGCTCTCTGCCTTTTAGCAAACACTGACAAGCTCTAAACACTTTTGCGTCTCTCCTCTCCTACTTAACATGAAAAACACAAAAATACAGAGCTATTCTTCTACGGGAAAAAAAGACTCTTCACACAAAAGTTAAACACAGCTATCATTTAAAGCCCCCCTTCCCAAAAATGTGGAAAGAAAAGCCCAAACGTCCAAGAAAAAAGGCAAGAGTTTCATTGTAATTCATTGACTTGTTAAAAATGCCTGGCTAAAAAGGGGGAAAAAGAAAAGAGCCGGACATTCATGAGTACACAGTGTGAAAACAGTGTGAAAGGCTTGAGGGTTAACGCAATCCATCAAATTGTCTGAATTTGTGGGGGGAAATTTCCAGAACCATATGGCCCCCAAACGGTTTGCGTGTCGGTGTGGCTGCGCGCCGCGGGAGCGCGTTTGTCCTCCGCCTCCTTCAGGCCGAAATTACGGGCGCGGCTGCGGGCAAAAAAAAAAGAAAAGAAAAGGAGAAAAACCTTCACCAAAAACTTCGCGGTTTTGTGGCTTTCTTTCTCCCCATTTTCTCCCTCTTACTCTCTCTCTCTCCTCCACACAGTCCCCCAGATTGGTGTTTCTCACATAAATTTCGCAAACGCGCGTTGGCGGGTCAAGAAGCCAAGACACGCTTATAGAGAATGAAAGAAGATGCGGA
Source organism: Distichodus sexfasciatus (assembly GCA_032718565.1). Classification (NCBI taxonomy): domain Eukaryota; kingdom Metazoa; phylum Chordata; class Actinopteri; order Characiformes; family Distichodontidae; genus Distichodus; species Distichodus sexfasciatus. The sequence goes on along the minus strand of JAVGVS010000413.1, from coordinate 45,640 downwards.
GCCGCGCGAGCCAAAGGAGCTGCTGTCTCTTTGAAACCGGACAGAGACAATGGCAGGAATTGGTTCAGGCAGCCGAGCAGTCTTCAGCCGAATGGCCCTTTTTTACAGAATTGTTGAGGACAGTTAGCTTTTTACAAAAAAGGAGCTTCAGGGGTTTGCATCTTGGTAAATATCCGCTGCCATGAATTATGTATTTTTTTTCTTGGAAATGTTATAATTAAAGAGTAAAAACACGCGAAAATAAACAATTTGTCTATTATTATTATTATTATTATTATTATTATTATTATTATTATTATTATTATTATTATTATTGTTGTTGTTAGAAATATTGTTGTTGTTTCATTTTGTAAAATTAAAAATAATTCTTTTCTAAATTAAGCAACATCTATAATACAAAAGAAGAAGAGTCATTTTTTATTTTTTTTATTTTCGTTTCAGAATCACTTTGTAGATTTTAAGTAAGTAATTCTACAGAAATTTGGTCCTCGCAACAATATTATATTGCTTTAACCTTTGTACCAACAACGGAAACCATCTAATATAAATACTCTTAAAATCGTTGTCACAATATCGAAAAACAATTGCAAATTTAAAAAAAACAAAATATCGAAATATAATGTACAAAATAGTTGTGCTAGTGTTAAAATGTTTGAAAAATGACACAAACGCCGAGGATCTGTGCAAGTGTGTAACGTCAGTGGTTATAAAAGTCTTTGCTTTCATTTTTCATAGAAGGTAATCAGTCATCTACGTCTATCTCCATTGCCTCGTCCTCCGAACAGTAAAATTCTGTGTGGCCCTGGAGGAGGACGCGCTAAAGAGATGCGCAATTTGTGCGCAATCTCGTGCCCGTGGCGCAGCAGCGCGGGGGCCTCGGACGCAGTGGGGCCCCTGATCCCACTCACACACGCCTCCGCCTCCCTCACTGACGACAGCTCATCCAAACACGTCGTTCCGACGGATCTGGCGGACTCCACGTCCGCTCACCATTCCCGTCCAGATCCTGCTTGAGCTTGGCCCTGATGGTTCTGGGAACCAGAGATGACCTGCGGGCAAGGTTCTGGTCCCAACTGCGGCCAAGTGATCTGGTCCCGGTCTGTAAGACAAGTACTTTTGGTACATGAAGCGCCCAGCTCATAGATCTGCTGGTTGCGAACGGTCCTGACTTTCTGCGCTTTTTTGGCTGGTCCTGGGCCTAAAAAGGGCGATTCCGTCTCTCCCTGGGAAAGAAATAAGAAATATTTAATCAATTACTTTGTGTATTTAACGAATACACACATTTTCGATCCGATTAAATTTGTACACACACATATATACATATTATTACATATTACTACACAATAATAATAATAATAATAATAAATAATAATAATAATAATATTGATCCTCCTATCCTCACTAATTACTCATCATCACCAGAATCTTCAATGTTTTCTTTTGCTTCTTGTCACGTTCTTCTTCATGCAGTAATTATGACAAAAAATTATTATTTTTTCGTGTCTTCTTCTTTCTTAATTATTATTATTGAAATATTTGACTTTTATTTATATTATATTTTATTTAAATTAAAAAAATTACAAGATTCTTATCAGATATTAATAATAATAATAATAATAATAATAATAATAATAATAATAATAATAATAATAATAATAATAATAATAATAATGTCATATTTGTAACTGTTCTTCACCTGGCCGCTTGGTGTTAACAATCAAATCTTTATCTTTAGTTTTCAATAGCCCCGCAGTGCGCCTGCCAGAGGATGTTGGGTTGCCAGGTCTTCGCCTCAGCAGCCTGACACCTGCGGGGAGGGGAAGCTCAGGTGCGCGAGCTGGCGGCGGTTCCGGTGGATGCCAGCGACCGGCGGCTTATTATGATGTCGATGATGTGAACGGCGTGAGCGGCCGCGATGGAGCTGGCGGGAAGCGCGGGTCGGTCCACAAACACGGAGAGCATCGTGTCCAAGGCTGATCTGCCAAGAAATGTGGCATGAAATTGTCAAACGACGCTAATCATAATTTTACGTTGTTAGATATCAATCTCCTGCTGAAACTGATCTCCAAGTAGCAGTCTTCAGATGGGGAAAATGCAGGGCTGTAAAAGCAAGTATGGTTCTTCAAAAGTTGATGTTCTTCTGCTCAGATGCCCTGTTTCCTCCCCTGCCCTCTGGAACACTTTTGTGGTACAGTGCATGTGGAAAACCCACTTTGAGATCCATTAATGAGGCGCTTGTGAAGAAGGAGGAGGAGGAGCTACGTTCAATTATGTTCTTTCAGACGCGATTCCACCATTGCTGAACTTATACAAGCAATTTTGCCCTCATAAACTAACATATATAAATACTATAATTTATATAGTATAATAATTTATATAGTTTTAATATAATAAATGCATAATTTAAATTGAGCAGGTAGATTTACATTAGTCTAAATCTGTAAATACCGAAACATGTAAAAGAAAAAACCACACACACACACACACACACTTAGAAAAGATGTGATAAAATGGACACAAACGGTATAAAATTCTTACACATTAATGGGTGAATTTTGGGACCACATTTCTTGTGTTAATTTTAACACATTTACCGTGTTAACACTTTTGACACAGTGAAAGTGACAAGTAAAATAACACAAAGATGTGTAAACATGTATAATATTAACACATATGCTGTGCGTAGTTACACATATTGTGTTGAGTGCTGTGAACAAGTAGTTTTAAAACTACACATATCTATATGTGAAAGATCTTACTTTGTCCAACACAATTTTATTCAACATTAACCCAAAATGTATTAACTAAAGTGGTAAGTTAAAGTGCTGGTTTGTGTAATTTTTCTACACATCTGTTCCAAGAGTACACAGTGTCTGCTTGCTGGTAACCCCACAAGGAGGAATATGGAAGCTGCCACTATCTCAGTATTACAAAACACTTCCAACAATATGCTCACACCCCCAGCATATGCTGCACGCAGATCATAATGGCTAAGGCACAATATCTCTCTTTAAGCTCTCAGACTGCCATATAAACCCCATGGTGAGAGTCAGACCAGGTCACCACACACACACACACCCACACACCCACACACACACACACACACACAGCTTTAGGAAACATAAATTAGGTTGGTCAGTGTAGGGTGACAGTTGTGCTCATGACAGGTTCACTCTCACGTTGTCTTTTTGAGTTGATGTCCTTCATAGGAGCTTATGAATAAAGATCATTTTAGCAGTTTTAAATAGCACTAACAATAGTGCTGCATCTCTTTAAGTATGGCCATAGGCCAGAAACTCTTCTAACAACTTCTTTTTAGTGATTCTAATATTAGAATATAGGTTCTGAATTGTAAACTGATCTAAATCCTTTCAGTTTTATTTTTCTACTTCTTAATGTGCTGATAGACTCAAACAATTGATGTGTGAAATAAATTCTACATTAATTATAAATCAATGAAAAGATCTAAAATTTAGAATTGAACACCTTATTTATTTTTCATGATCAAGTATAACACACTTGGGTACAGGAACATTTTATTAGGTTTTCTCCAACAAAACGTTAAAGATAAGTATGAACCTCAGCATTAGGCTTAAATACACAGATGACATTTTGATAGCATTTATAACTATATGGATGTGAAGTTAAGGAGGTGAGCCTTTGGTAAAGTTACATTGAGATTTCTTATTATCTAATAAGATTTGTAAAATTACAAATAGGCCATACTAAGACTTGAAAGCACGACCTCTGAAGTTTTTTCTGAGACCACCTCGCCTTGTATTGCCTTGTGTGATGGCACAATGCAGTTTGAGCTGAACGTTGAAGGGAAGCACAACATTCAAAGCTTCGGGCTCCCAAATAAATACATCCTAATTCTATCTAATTAAGATGTTACATTACTCCTGGCGAGAGCCCATCAGTGGCAGATGAACATAAAGCTAGGGGCATTTCTTCCATGTGTTTAATGATCTGTGTTAGGGACCTGGAGAAATAAAGAATGAAGATTTTTCAAATTGGAGTCATTATCTTCTTATGGCGCATATTGATCTATAAGCGCATATATGCATATATATATATATATATAATCTTAAATACTAAATACCACAGTATTATAGTGTCTGAGGTTCATCACGTTTACAAATGCTTTAGTAATAGTACTATGATAAATATTACTATTACATTAGTATTACCATTACTGTTACTAATAAAACAATATACAGTAAAAAAGTAATGCTAAACCAATCAGTTCAGTGATCAGAAGTGTATATACACAAAACTAAATATATACCAAATGAAAAAGTTCAAAGACATTAGGATGCAGCTTAGAAAAGTGCTAGAATACATATTAGAATACTGCTTGAGCACTGACGTATCTGATCTTACTAACTCATATCAGAATTTTGCTAGTTTTCCAACAAAAGAAATTCTCGACGTAATTTATAGCATTTATCAGATACACTTTTCCAGAGCTACTTAAATGTACTTCTTACAGGGACAGCCTTCATGGAGCAACGTAAGGTTCTTACTCATGATCTTAACTGTGTTCAAAATCTCTCGCATTATTCGAATCTGATAGACACCAAAATTTGCTTGTTTTCAAAATATATTCTCAAATTCCTACAATTCCAAAAATGATAAGGTCCAAGCACAAATCACCAATATGTTGACACAGAGTTACGTTTGGTCATGTTGTGCTAATTCAAATGATAAGACTTTGCATCATTTAAAAAGGTCTGCATGTGTGAAATCGCGTCTTCACTATCAGCAGGCAAAAGAATTTGAAATTGTGTTTTCCTGATAAAATTAGGTTGTAAAATTAAACATGAAACAACAGATTTGACCATGGCATCTGACAGTAAAAACACTGGGCAATTTCTCTGTAATCTACAAGTAATGTTGCCTATGCTGTCTATGTAATGTTGACTTTTTCGTGCTTGTACTCCTTGAACACACATGCCCCATTGTACTGATTTGAAACTGCAACGCGTTTGCTCTCAACCTTTTGCCAGCCGGCCTGGCAGCGTACTTGGCCTTTGTGCCAGTGACAGGGGATTTGTTATCTTGTGCCCTTGAGGCACAGTGCCAGTCAAGAATAAAAGTTCTTTCTAAGAACTGGACCATGTTTGCTAAACTAACACTGATCAATTACATAGCTACAAATAGCATAAAACACAGAAGATGGGCTTAAATGTTTAATATGTTTCTATTTATTAACGATTATTGTTTGTCATGTCACAAAAGAAAAATCAATACCACAAAGTTGGCTCCAAGCTCATTGTTTTAGCCTTAGTATGAATTGCATGTATAAAACAACAAAACACAACATTTCAGTAAATCAGCGGCATACAAAAGTCTCGTGAGCGGCTGTGCGCTGAAGATTCAATGTTATGGCTTAAAGGCAGCAGAGCGTCAAACCCAAAGTGTTTAATTAACCTTACAATAAACCTCCTGCCAGCACTGGCACTGGCCATTCTGCCCCTGTGTGTGTGTAAGCGTGTGAATGCATGCCCACACAACACATACTTTACACACAAGATTGCTTTGCCCCCTTCTCTTTCCCTCTCTCTCTATTTTCAGGGTCAGTGATTTGCATTAATTAAGGACTCTAGGCACACTAAACTGCTCCTGACACACCGAGTGTGCCCTTTTTCATGCGTGTGTGTGCTCAGCTCTGGTTCATCACAGAACACTTTTTAACAAATTTAATGTTTTGTTCCTACAAATAGTTTCAAGTAAGTTGGAATGTTCATTTTATTTTCTTAGCAGGCAGCATTGCACTAATTAACACACATTCATGTTAGCACACACTGCCAGCGCTGTGTCAGAACACTACCATGCTGTTTTTTGGGGGTGTGTAGTCTTACAATAAATTTTAAAAATAAACTAATTACTAACTCATGAACTAATTTTCTTTATCAGTTCGAGTTTCATTCGACAGGTTGCACAAGCTAGACAGAGGCATAAGGTATCGTAAATGTTGTGGCAACAAGGCAACAGTAAGAGGAAATGTGTACTTTTAATTATTTTTTTAAACACGTGCTTCAGTTCTTCAACAAAAATTTGACTGTACAACTTTCACTTGTATTGGAGTAACATTTGACTAGTGGTATCTCTACTTTCACTTAAGTAATGAAGTTCGATTCTGCTTGTGAGTCACTTGAACTGGTAAAGAATTCAAGAAGGCAGCTCTCACTTGGCATGTTTGAGGAGTGCTGGTATAAAGTCTGATATTTTTTTTACTTGTACATTCATGGCGCTTTAGCAGACCCTTTTCCAAAGTGAGTCATTTCCCAATTATACGGACAGTCTCTGTGGTTGTGACTTAAGTGTTACAGCTATGTTTTAGAGTGAATGTCAAGAGTTTTTTTTCGACTGCATTAAATGTGTTCAGGCTCTAAATACCAGACTTTCTGTCTTCGTCCATCACGGCAACGGTGACAGTTTCCCTCCTGGAACCAGCTTAAAGCATATAGCCCCGGTTGATCTCGTGGTGATGAATGGGACATGGAGTGTGTCTGTAAGTGAGAGCGAGAGTGAGAAAGAGAGAGGGAGAGAGAGAGGAGGGTGGAGACATCCATTAAGCTCCATCATCTCAAATACAATGAGCCTTGAATGAATGGGAAGAGGGATAAGCGGCTGTGATCTGTGTGTGAGTGTGTGTGTGTGTGTGTGTGTGTGCAGGCAATGTTTCCGCATCAGCCAACACTTGCTAGCAGCTTCAACCTTTCCCTCTTTCTTTAATGACAGTGTCAATCTGGCTGAGTTCTGTCCCACACTGAGCCTGTCAGGCGGTGATCAATCACGGGACTCATTCCAAGCCTAGTAGGCACTTTAACGAGGCAGCCAATTACAAAGAAGGAGGCTTCATTAGCATACTGAATTGCCCTGCTCTATAGATTGAAGGAGAATGGAGGTCTGACTCCATTGTTAATGTTACTGAATTGTCGCAAAATGAACGAGCGCAGCCTCGCTCTCTTAGTACATAAATGAGTCCACGTTTTTTGATACAATAAAAAACTAGAAACATTAGGAACAGGCATGAGAAAAAAAAATGTAGATAATGATAACAAACAACAGATTTGTGTCTCAGAGGATTTGTGTAAAAAATATTAATATCCCAAACTAATGGCACTACAAATCAGCACTACATTTCAGGTAAGTCACTGACCTTTCATTTTTCAGTGCTGTGATTTATCAAATAAGAATTTCAATTCCAGAAATGATTCAGTTTACTTCACTTGATGATGATGATGATGATGATGATGATGATGATGATGAACAAGGTCTGCAGAATGTTTCAACATTGTGATGATCTATCAAAATGTTTTGGCATAAACCATTTTTTTTCTAACTGCAACTGTAAGAAAAAATAGCAAGTTTAAATTTTGCTCAAATATCGAGAAGTATGTATAAGCGCACAATAGGTCTGTAGCAACTTTAGTGGTCTTCTACCACACAGGCCCCCATCACAGCTCTGTCCCAAACCACAACACCTCCTTACTTTACCCACACAAACAAGGAACACAAAGATGAATGCAAGAGCCTCTTTCTTCTGGATTTAATGAACTGCCTCTGTACACACACCAAGCCCATTTCCCCTTTACGCCCGTCCCTCTTCATTGTCCCACCAAAGACCCGGCTGACAAAGAGAAGCTACACATTAACGCATCCTCCGGTGCCGTCCAAGCACCCCAGCGCCGTTCAGCTGTCCCACCCGAGAGTCTGGTGCAGGGCTGCACGGGTAAGGGGGTGACATGCAGGTCAGGGTACATTAATTGCCCCCCACCAGAGCGGTGAAGAAGAGGTGTTAGGGAGAAAAAACATAAGAGGAAGACGGTAAAAGCTGTCACCTCTTGCAGTGATGGAAAGGGTGCTACGTTACTCGGGACAGCCAGCTGCAGCGGACGCAGCGCTAACGGGGCGGCTTGCTGTGTGTTTTCAGTCAGTTAAATAAAAGGTCAAAGGCTACAAAGCTGGCAGGTAGGTGTGTGTATGAGTGTGAGAAGTGCAGCTGGATGGAGGATGCTGGGTAAGCGAGATTTTTTTGAGCAGCTTTTTAGGATGACGTTTGAACCCATAGTGAGCAGTTAAGACTTTTAACTCCTCATTAGAATGGGTTCAAAGGCAAATGGTCATAAATAAGTGGAAGACAGATGAAGGGTGGACATATGAATAAACACAAGCGAGGAGGATGAATTTCGCAACACGTGTTTTCCCAATACCCCAGGTTTTTAATTGTTACATTTAAATTCATGATCAACAATATTTATTTAATTGTTTTATTTATTTACAGTATATATTTTTTCTAATAAGAGATTTAAATATATAAACTGAATCGTAAACATAGATTTTCTTGGAATAGGTCAGTTATAATGGGCTTTAAAAGGATTATATTTATCTATATTCGTAACATTAGGCCTGAATGCAGTTAAATTAAAAATCCACTTGTTCATTCAGTATTTTTAGAGAAACTTTAAAAGTGCCTATTCCATTGCTAAATTTAATCTGCTATTGTTCAACTATTAGCCAAAGTGTGCCTTGTACCCTGCACCAAGATCAGCTTTGTAATTTTTATATTAATGCAAGAGTAGAGAATATAACCATGATGACCTGAACCTGAAAAGCTAGTGTGCTTTAATACATAAGATCAGTGTTAATGTTTTAGATTATTGTACATTAAGGGGGCTCAACAACAGAACAATCCAATATACAAAGATGTCTGTACAATTAATAAATAATTCATAGACACTCTTCCTGAAACAACTTGGGGTTAGGATTAGAACCCCCAACCTCTTGGAGACGAGCATCCTACCACTAGACCATCACTATCAATCTATGATCTCCCACTTTGACTCAATCCCTCCTTCTAGTTATAGTACAACAATGACTATAATGAGCACCATCTTCATCTACTTAGGATTGTGCTTCTGTCTCACTGTGACATCAATCTCTCATATGATTAAAAAAATCAGGACAGAATTTGACCTTTGGGCAACTTATGTTGATTTGTTATGCATCGTGAACATCAAATTCTAAAACCCTGTCTTGTGCTTTGAGGCAGCAGTGATCGATGAAACCTTTTGTCAATCTGAGAGAAATAGTGAAACCTTCCAAACACCACACACGGGCTCCATCTGCTGGTCAGTTGTGTGTTTTACAAAGCAGAAAATGTGAGCACATGATTATGAAAGCCTTAGTAAGTGGTAGAGTTATAGTCGAGATGACCTAAACCGAGACCAAGTCCTGACCGAGACAAGACCAAGACTCCGAAGGGCCAAGACTGAGCGCAGGGTGGGCCGAGACCGAGACCGGGCCAATGCTCATGTTACAACACATGACAAATAAGTGGAACATTCAAAGCCTTAGCAGCCTTCAAAATGAGCTGAACAAAGCAAAGTCAGAATTCTGAGATAAATGTTTCTTTATTTTCTAACATTATAAAACTGGGGAAATATGTTTTCTGATCAATTGAAAATGAGAAATACTAAAGTTTTGGGTAATTCTGAGCCGATTTGAACTCATTCTGGCCTATAAAATGAGCTGCTTTTGGCCTTTCTGGACGAGAACTACATTTTTGCGCATGATGGCGTTCCACACGAGAGTCGCGAGTGCTAACATGTGTGTTTTTACGCAATTACTTCAGTTTTTGTTAAAGGAATTACTCGGTCTTAAAGAGTTAATAGTATTATTCTCCGAGCTGTGGTCTCGAAATTAAATCCCGAGTCCCCTCTGCCCGAATCCATGACAAGACCGAGTACAAATACAGGCGATTCCGAGACAAAACCGAGACCTTCGAAAACTGAGAGACAAGATGACGGAGCTCCAGTTTCAGAATACAAGATTCTCTAAATATACGACTGTGTATGTGTCACATAAAAAACTCGAAGCACCAAGATTCCCTAGACCTTGTTATTTGATATGGTCTGAAGCAAAAAAAATGAAAGAGTAACCGTCTTCAGTCTTGGGGCTATCGAGAAATTATTGTTGAAAATGAATAATCTCTTGACTAATCATTATACTGTCTGCTTTGCCTGCTTAGTTAATACAGAAACATATATTCAAAAATCTTTACTCTCTCATAGGGAACAATAGTGAATTTTAAAAAGCAGTCTTCTACAAATGGTATATTTTTAATTATTTGTTCATAGGTTTGTGTAAATGTTAAAATACATGCTAAACTGCATTGCAACCTTGCAGTTCCCCATTCCAAACTTGTTTCTGGTATTTGGGGAATTTCTAAATTAAAAAAACAACCACACAACAAAGCTTATCTATAGTGTGAACACATTTCACTGTCAGTTTTTCCCACATTCACTGTCAACTATTGCCCAAGAGTGGAAAGGTACATTTCTGAGAAGACAATTTAAGTAAACCTGCTCTTGAAAAAAAGAAAACCAACTGGAGTGGTTTTTCAGATTTATACATTCAGGTTCTAGGAAGTCACATGTTTGGAAGCAGGCTATAAAACATTTGCAGACGTCCTGCATCAAAAGATCTATAAAGAATCTTTTAACTTGTTTCCTCGCAGCTCTCAAGACAGAGATTCAAGTTTGCTTTTACAGAAGACAAAATCAACTTGCATATCTTGGTACCCTAAAAGAATCAGGTAATATCCAAGCTATAGACAACAGGGGCAGTTGGTGGCATAATGGTAGGGTGTTTTCCCCGTGATCAGAAGGTTGCCGGTTCGAATCCAGGGCCGGTAAAGTTACAACTGAGGTACTCATGAGTAAGGTACCATCTCCAAGCACTGCTTCCCGGGCACTTAGCTGCCCACTGTTCCTTCACGGATGGGTTAAATGCAGAGGTCACATTTTATTGTGGTGCGCTGTGTGCTGTGCTGTGTTCACAAGGACAAATAATCACTCACTTTAATTTTGTTGTAGTAATGTGATTTAAACTTTCTTTGAAATTTGTAAAGTGGGAAAGTGGGAATTTGTAAAGTTAGAAACCACCCATCATGACGCTTGGAGAAGTTCGGATACAAATGCAGGAGTAAAAGATTCAAGTTTGTTTAATGACAGAAGCACATGAAACACAACCACGAAGAGAGAACAGCACATTGTTAAAATTGTAATTACAGTTAGTCTACAGCGGGGTTGTTTGGTGTGTCACTTCCTGGTTTGTCGTGTCATGGGTTGGGTTTCACATTCCTAATGTGGAGGGTTGGGAGGGTTGCTGGAGGTTGAAGGTACAGCCAAATACCTGCATGATTCTAAATCGTCAGCTCTTCAGTCGAGGATTACCATGCATTACAGTCAGACCACAAGGTTTGAGCAACTCACCGCGGCTAAGCTCGGGAGACTCACATATCCACAGGTTTTTGACCAGCAGTTGGCTACTCATGTGGTTACAGGTGTACTGTTTGGAGCTCAGGCCTTAATGGTGTTTGATCAAACAGCAACAGACATTACAGAGAAACAAAAGATTGGTCAAGAGGTTGCCATGTTTCAGCATCGAGGGTGAAGGGAAAGTTGACATGAATGACGAGGAAAAGATCACAGCTGAGAACATCAGTGTGACATTTTATGGTGACTATGAGCTTAAGAAGCAATCCTACAACATACATGGAGGCCATTAATGTGTACAAGACGTTGCCTCAACATCTGAAAGAGAGGGAGGATGATGCTGTAAGGTGTTGCTAAGGGTGTTGCTATATCCCCTCAATCTGCCGAATGATAAGGCAGCCATATTGTTGAGGGAAATCAGTGCAAGTTTGGTAAATAAAAGTGAAGATGCACTGAAGGAGAAGGGAAATGTAGAGAGGAGATGTGGTGATTTGATAAGAAGCACAGCAGCAGACCTGGTACAATAATTACAAAATGGAATTCCAGAATAAACTGCAAACAGCCTTCCCTCAAGTTCGGAATGGGGAATTTGGTGAGGATATATTGGTTGAATACTTGGAAGCCGACAACAACTCTCCCTTTAATGTAAATAAAGTAAACCAGTGGTTAAAAGGTCAGTACTGAATTAAGAATACTGACATCCTACACTAATGAGCTGGACGGGATCAGAGTCTACAGACAAACTCAATAGTCACGGATTTCAAACCGTCTCCATCTTATTTGCAGAATGTTAAACTGTTGATCTGAACTGTAGCTTTAATCTCTATTTAGCCTACTGTGAAAATGCATTAGTTTACACACTGTTCTAAGAGGTCTTTCTGGATGAGATTACGTGATTGTTTGGAGATATTACAGTAGTTCATTTTGCAGAATAAACACAGAGAACATGCAGAAATGAAAGTAACCTGAAACGGTAATCTTTCTTTAACATATACACTGAAAAAAGGGAATGTGCCTTTATTAAGTTAACTAAAATGAATCATATGGATTCGACTTAATATTTTAACGTTTCCACTGAAAATCTGATTTTACTGTGTTAAGTCAAAACAAAACGCATCAAATAACACAAAGGAATAAGGACAGCCTAACTCAAATGATCCATGTGGAACCAATGTCCATTATTCAATCAAGTAAATCCAATGAATCTTTTTTTTCAGTGTAGATTATGATGCATTTACCTACACTTTACATTGCCTAAATCATATAAATTATCTAACAGTAATCAGTTGATTGTCATGTTATCATGGTATCAGTTATGTAAACAGTTGTTTATCAGTTTGTCAGTTGCTGTAAGCTTTTGTAATTACCCATTACCATCTACTATCGAAGATATCATTCTATCTTCGTAAACAATATTTTTATGGAGGTGTTTAGTTTCGCAATTACAATAAATATTGACATGCATTTGCAAAATGTTTTTCAGGTTCATTCACAAATCTTCATATACAAGTACAGATCACGTAACGCGTATTTCTGTTCAGTATTTTGCTAATGAAAATTGTGTTCAGTGCGAGCAATTTTCTTTTTACGGGTGTAAATGGAGAAGTACACATATAAATATATATGGCACTATTCTGGCTCCATACCTCTGCTCTAGCCTCTTCAGTTGCTGCCGAGTGTATCACCATTAGTTGCGCAACCTACCATGGCGGAGTGTGTTGAAAAGGAATGAACACCTCTCCTCCAGTTCAGCCAAGAGCAAAGCATAATTCATCGATTGCAAATGGTGTTGGTCCGGTTTAACGCCTAGATCAGGTAAACAGATAAACAGATTTTCTTGCTGTCAGAAATTGTGACAACGTGTGAAGGAAGTTTCAAAAAGTGTGTCTCACGCTCATTGTGTTGACAGCCAAAGAAATTTTAGGGGAAACTGAACTGCATAACAAGGAACTAAATAATTCAACTAATGGGCTAACCAAACAAGACAGACCACGAGTAGGAGTTTAAACAGAGTACTAAACATAAACAGTTAAACAGTAATCATGACACTAAAGCAAAATAAAAGAACCAGTTCCGACAAACAGGAGAGAAATAATAGAATGACGAACAAGACGAGCTCCAGTGGCCGGTTGGGGAAATGTCCGGAGGCAGCCGTGACAAATTCCCTCCCAAGATGAGTTCATAAAACTTTAAATTCTAATAGAAATTACACACATAGTTTTTATTCTTCCAACCGGTCAATATTAAGGATGAAATGTTCAGTTGTTGCCTTTTATATCACTGTCAGGCACTGTTGTAAGGGGATAATCAATGTCATTCTCAGTGGTCATTCATTGCTCGTAACGTTATAACTGGTCGGTCTATATACATCATACAAAGTCGAGTCATTTTCCTAATTTCTTTATAGTTTGCTTTAAAAAGCCAGATTTAGTTGTGCTTTTTGAGTCGTCATGAGGAATTGTATTTACTATTACCATAGTGTTATAAAATACCATACATTAAAAACTGAGCATGTTTAATACAGATTTAACACAGACCCCCAGATGAGTCTTGCAAAAATCAATGTTGTGAAACAGGCACAGTTCAAAACGTGTAGAGACGGTCCGCAAATCAATCAAATCCAAATCGGGATGCAAAAAGAGAAAACAGTTCAGAAATACAGTATAAAACAATGGCCAGTACACAAGAGGGGGACTGCCTTCTATATCTGGACTGAAACTTTACAATGATAAATTCCTACACAGCTTCATTATTTAAAATCTAATGTAACACTAATATACAGTACATACTACGTAAAGGTACGCTCAAAACAACAAAATAAGCACAATTTTTGAACTTACAGTAAAAGAGGAATGAGAGAATACAAATGTTATCTATAGGACCATACACTGTAAGGATTGCTTAGAGAGAAAAAAAATCATTCTACAGTTTATTGTTGTTGTTTTTTTTTATAATTTGTTAATGGGTTTTTGTGAATGTAACTTATTAATGTGTGTGTACTTCAACTTTGAGGTGTGGTAAACAGAGTGTGAATAGTTGCTGTAAGACACAAATGTCTGCACTGCAACTGATGGTACCAAAGGTAATGCAGTGCCAAAGTGGAAGTGGAATTTAATGTCACAAGAAAACCTCAATGATGAAACATAACTGGAAGACAGCATTTTATTTGACCAAAAGACAAAAAGTCAACTGCAAAAAGCATTTAAAAATGCAAAATGAGACTGTTGTTACTCTGGAAATGACATTTTGTAAGATTCTCAGGAGGGTGGACTCAACATAATTTCAGTAGAACTGCCAATACTTTCACAAGAAAGAAAACCAACTGGAGCAGTTTTTCACGCCTACAGATTTGGATCTAGGAAGACACGCGGGTGAACTCCAGCTATACGTATTTACCAGAAGAGCAGGATGGTGTCTTTTGCAAACTTAATGTATCAGAAACTTAAAATCCTTAACATTCTTCATTTCAAATCTCAAGACAAAGACAGCATTGACTTTCAAGAGGAAAGAAAACAACTTGCAAAAAGTGAGTATTAAAACCACAATTAAAGTGTTTATTTAAATCAGCACTAACCTTAGTACAGTACATGTGAAAGCTTGTGACGTTATAGGTGACGCTGGAACAATGTTTTAAAAGTAGTTCCAAATAAACATCAACTTAATCATTATTTATTTAATAACTTCATAAATCAAAACTTGAATGTATTAAATGTTTTGATAGTACTATATTATATAATTTACCTTTACATATTTAGATCGAATATTTGGTATGCAAACAAATAATTAGTACGAGTAAAGCGCGATCAACAGTATAATCTATTGGTATCTTTCATGAATTAAGTCTACAACAATTAATAAATATTAATGAATTAATGGATAATATAACTGCATACTAACTAAAATTTATTGTTATGTAATGTATTACAAAACATCACTAATTCACAATAATTCTTTTGGTCCATGAAGCAACATTAACATCTCAAAGTTAATTGTTTTGGTGTCAAGGGGCGTGCGGTTGCGGTGAGGAGAGGGAAGGGAATGAGGACGCAATTGCAGGCCACGTAAAAGGGTTTATTGAAGGGTAGGTGGAACACAAAAAGGGGAACAGTCCAAAAACACCAAAACAAGCAGACAGTAACAAACGAAAGATGAGGCCCGTGCTCCCAGTTGTAGCCGCTGGAGGTAAGGTTGCAGAACATCCCCGAGTAACCTGGAACAAGCGCAGCCCTCACGCTTGAAGACTCAGGAGGCAAACGAACAATGGCCCAGACTCTGTAGCCTCCAAGGCCGTCTGGCCAGCCAAGGAGAAACACACTGGGAGACACGAGCCTAGGGAGAAAACACAAGAGAGGGACGTGAGCATGAGGAGAACAAAAGGGGAATCCAAAAGGAGAACAAAAACCAAACCAGATTCAAAAAAGGGTCCAAGGTCCAAAGTGCAGGAGCAGAGCAGGAAGGGTCCAGGATATCCAACAGATGAATCACACTGAGACAGGAACAACCACACACAATGTATGAGGGAGACAGACTTAGAGACACTTGGGTTAAACTGGCTTAAATAAGGCCACAGAACTCAACAAACGAGTGCTTTCACCAATCCCTGAACTCAAGGCAGAACGAGACACAGCTGAACTCAATAATAAGCGAGGGGGTGTTCTACACTGATCCTAACCTACTAGGTAGGGAACACGCAGTGCATACAACATACCAGGAAGTAGGTGCGCTCTAAACAGAGAGTGAACTACTCGGGAGGGCACACGAAGTGTAGACTCAAAACCCGGAAGTGAGGAGCAAGCTAACATAGACAGCTAAGGCTAACCCGAAGAGACATGAGGAGCAAACACACACACACACCAGACACACCACACCAGAAGTGAACCCAGGAGACAGGAAACAAACACACAGACACTTATCCTGGGTTCACGGTGGCACGGTCCCGTCTAAGTTGGGCGGGACCGTGACATTTGGTTAATTATACATTGAGATAAAATAATCTGGAAGTATCCACGCTATACACATCCTTTGCAATACAGACAATATTGTTTTTGTGATTATACATTTTTAAAATTGAGATAAAAGTGGCTTTATTCAGAAAAATAAGCAACAAAAATGCATTCACTCTTTATTATTTTTTTTTTTCCATGAGATGATAATACTACGTTTCTATTGTTTTGTTACACAGTCATGTATTACCAATCTATGGAGGTGGCAGCACTCGGAAGACCATTGTATCTTGGAATGCTGTACGATTGTCGCAATGATTCCCTTATTCCAGGTAGAATCTCTGCTTTGTCACTTATGGTGCAGAGTAACTTTAATAATTTCATAAAATAAACTTTAATAACATTTTAGTTGTGACTAAAGGTTCAAAAATATATGGTCGCATAAGGATACAGTGGATTCAAAAAATCGAATTGAATTGAAAATGCAGATTGTCTGGATATTAAATCAATATTTACCATTCATATCTTATTATAATGTCAATGATAAAATTGTCATAAATGTGAGATATTCAAATTTTCAACACGTGGACTAACTTAAAATACAATGTCACATACTGAGAAGTTATTTTCCAGATTGGCTTCCTTGCTGTCATTCTGCCAATGATTTAATCATCAATTCCATCACTCTAGGTGTCACTTTGTGGGATAAAAAAGCATTACAAGAGGATAAAGATGTTCATCGAAAGCCTAAAACCTCTTTAAAGTTTTCTGCCTCTGAGTCACTCAGTGACAAGACCAGTCTCTTAGATGTGAACGCATCCCTAAAAGCCAGTTTTTTGGGAGGGTTGGTGGAGGTTGAAGGTGCAGCCAAATATCTTCATGATTCTAAATCGTCAGCTCTTCAATCGAGGGTTACCATGCATTACAGTCAGGCCACAAGGTTTGAGCAACTCACCATGGCTCAGCTTGGAAAAATCACATATCCACAGGTTTTTGACCAGCAGTTGGCTACTCATGTGGTTACTGGTGTACTGTTTGGAGCTCAGGCCGTAATGGTGTTTGATCAAACAGCAACAGACATTACAGAGAAACAAAAGATTGAGGGAAATCTTAAGGTAATGGTTGAGAAGTTGCCATGTTTCAGCATCGAGGGTGAAGGGAAAGTTGACATGAATGACGAGGAAAAGAATACAGCTAAGAACATCAGTGTGACATTTCATGGGGACTATGAGCTTGAAAGCAATCCTACAACATACATGGAGGCCATTAATGTGTACAAGACGTTGCCTCAACACCTGAAAGAGAGGGAGGATGATGCTGTACCAATAAGGGTGTGGCTATATCCCCTCCATCTGCTGAATGATAAGGCAGCCATGTTGAAGAGGGAAATTAGTGCAAGTTTGGTGGATAAATGTGAAGCAGTACTAGAGGAAATTGGAGATGTAGAGAGGAGGTGCAATGATTTGATCAAAAGCACAGCAGCAGACAACTTCCATGAAATAAAAGACAGACTGCAAACGTTTCGGACCTTGTACAGTAATTACAAAATGGAATTCCAGAAAAAGCTGCAAACATCTTTACCGAAAGTTCGGAATGAGGAAATTAGTGAGGCTACATTGGTTGATTACTTAAAGGCCCACAACAACTCCCCCTTTAATATTAACAGAGTCAACGAGTGGTTAGAAAATGTCAGCACTGAATTAAGCATACTGACATCCTACACTAATGAGCTGGACGGTGTCAGAGTTGCAACATCTACAGGCCAACTCAATACCATCCTGTTTGATCCTGGTGTTGATGCGGTGGTGTGTTTTTCTTTCACATCTCTGAAGTACCCCGACACATACCTGGATGAACTTTCACACTACCCTGGAGGAGTCAACGTGTTATATACTCTTATGATCTCTAAAGATCTGGAAGAATCAGAAGAAAGATGTCAGACCAAACAAGAACCTCTTTGGTTTGCTTTGCCTGAAATATCCAAGAGCATGAAACAGAATCTTTCTCTGTTCAAAAGTTTTTCAAAGGCCAAAAAAAATCAGGAGAGAATTCGCTTGGTCATTGCCTCCGTAGCTGACCCTGCAAATCCAGGTGCATCCATCCAGTATTATGAAAATGGAAAGCTCACTGATCCCAAGTTCCAGCCAGTGTCCAAGCCACCTCCACCAACTGTGAAGATCCAGAGAGACACTGTTACAGTCACACTTCAGAAATCTCCATGTGGTGAGACGAAATGTTTTAGAGTAGAATATAAAACAGCAGGGTCAGATGTATCATGGGATTCTGTGGTCACCCCTGATGCAAGCACAGTCTTTTCATTTAAACTACCTGGACTGCCCGGCAGGAACAAATACCTTTTTCGCTACAGAATTGTCAGTGCTGTGGAAGAGAGTGAAGAAAGTGATTCTGTTTGTGCTCACAATGAATGTGAGTATGTTGACCTCTTCCCTATCAATACATAAACTCCCACCCCCAACTCACATTACTTGTAATTAAAAACCTGATGGATAAATATTTTGGACTTTATACACTGCCTTCCAAAAGTTTGGACAGTATTGCCAAGAATCCTTTTTAATTTGTGATAATGTTGCACTGATAAGGGACAACACAAACTACGAAAACATATTTTATTACATAAACAGTTTATTGAACTGTTTATACATAGAGAATACTTAAATTTTGGATTCATCAAAATATCCACCATTAGCAGCTATTACAGCTCTGCATAATCTGGGCATCCGAGCTGTCAGTTTATTCAAAACTGCTTGCACCTGGCCATGTTGTCAAGAAACACATGGAAACTCTCTATAAGATGGGCCAAACAAGTCATTTGATTGGCAACAGCTGTTTGTAACCTATCTGACCTACACTGTGTTCTAATTGGCAATTAAGTTTAAAACACAATGAACCAATCAGTTGTTGAAGCTATTAAGGTATGCTCACCCAAAAATCTTTTAAAAACCAGGGCCAAGTTTAAACCAGTAACCAGACAGTAACCAAACCCTACTTTGCTAGGGGAGTTTCCAAACTTTTGGAGGGTAGCGTATATCTTATTATTTGCCTTCATTTCCTTATATATATTAAGGAAATTAAAAAGTAACTTGAGTTACACAAAACACTCATGTCTGTGTGACAGCTGCCCTCCTGTGTTCATTAATAGCGCAGAGTGAACTACGGCAGCACTTCACCAAATCTGACGCTGTTAAGTTACTTCACCCAGCATACAGTGTTATGGAAGCCAGACTACAATATTCTGATTAAAAGCACCAGTGGGAATAATTTTTAGAATACTTGATTAATAAAATAATTGTTAACTGCAGCTTTACTTTAAAAACATTAAATTATCTCATTTAAAATATTTGACTAAAATGTTTTTGTTATCATGGCACCATTAGCACCTGTTTGGTAAAATTGTTTAATCAGGTTGTTTAATTGTGGGAAACAAGTCAGCAAATAAACAACTCAATCATTAATTGTTTTAAAGGCAAGGGGTGGCTGAAATATTGGTTTGATGTGTTCTCAGTGTAAGCACTTTGTAACTTGTTAATTGGTTTATAAAAACTATTCAATGAAAGCACGATCTTTTTTTTTATCGTAATCTTCAAGACTGTGTATGAATCTGTGTTAACTGTTCAATATAATTTCCAGGCTCACCAGTCTACACACTGGTGGGTGGTTCCGGAGGTGACCTATGGTCCTCCCTTGAGCATGATGATTACGGAGAACTACGGAAGATTGCAGTGTATCGCAGAATCGGGAACCTCTGGGATGGAAGTTTTGGGGTATTACATTTATTATAACATTATTACCTTCATTATTGAGATCTGCCATGTCAAGCTGATAAATGTTATATTTAAGTATATATACTTACAGTGCCACCAGAAAGTATTCACACCCCTTCACATTTTATTATGTTACAGAATTATTTTTAAGTAAATTTTTTAAAAATAAATTTGAGTATATCTTCACAAGGGAACACTGAAGCTCCGCCATAGTGACCATTGGGCTCTTGGTCACCTCACTGACCAAGGACCTTCTTCCCCGATTACTCAGTTTGGTCAGGTGGCAAGGATTAGAGAGGGTCCTGGTGGCTCCAAACTTATTCCATTTCTGAATAATGGAGACCACAGTGCTTTTCGGGATGATCAGTGGAAGTGGATACACCTGAGCTCAATTTTGAGTGTCATAGCAAAGGGTGTGAATATATACTGTATATATCTTAGTGGTTTTGAAAGAAAAGATAATACTTATATAATAGGTTATTAAAATTGTTACAATTTTTCAATTTAATTTTAAATACTGTAAAATTCAATTCAACTTCTAATAACTGCTAACAATAGTTTAGTCCCTTTAAACTGCCGTGCAGTCGGCACCTCTGTTAATAAGAGGCGTTGTTGCAGGTGTGCACCAATGATGACAGTTGTCTTACCACAAACAAACGTGACATTAGACACGGTAACGGTTTATCAGATTCTACTGTCAGTAAATGACAACCATGGACGTTGCAGTGGGGTGTAACGTGGGGCTGACTTACCAGAGCCCCAAGTGGGGAGAGGACCCTTGAGAAGTCTTAAATTTTATTTTATTATGGGGATGGGGCCCATGGAGACGGCTTGTGTATAGGGCCCAGAATTTGCTGCTACATCCCTTTTGACAAATAATTCATGTTTTTTAAAACCTGAGAGTCATCATTCTAATTATTAGTTTTTTCATTTATCTGCCAATATTGCCAGTGCTATTGTCTTTATTTCAAGAAACAACCCAACAATAAAGCTAAATTTGCCAGAGACATTAAATACCACTGGCAGATGTGGGAGTGGGGCACAACATTGATCAGAGTGGGGACCGCACAGGATTTAATTAATCTAAATATTTAGTTTAATTAGTAAATATTAAGTAAAAAAAATAGTTTTCTATCGCTTATATCTATTATTATAGTTCATATTTTTTATTTTTAATATGTTGCCATTATGATGATTTTTCATTAGCCAATTTTTGGTGCCCCCTCCAGTTCATTTTAACAAGCATCATTCATTGGACCCAACATAAATGAAAGTGAGTGATTATTTGTCATTGGGAACACACCATAGCACAGCACACCACAATGAAATGTTAGCGGGCAGCTAACAAGCCCCTGGGGAGCAGTGCTCGGGGACGGTACCTCAGTGTAACTTTACCGGCCCTGGAATCAAACCTGTGAATTTCTGGTCACGTGGCAAACACCCTACTGTTACGCCACCCACTGCCCCAAGAAATGTTATTGTACTAACATTATTAACTGGCAACAGCACAAACCGGTCGCTCATTAAAATGAAAATGTACAAGGTAGCAGCACCCAGTCTGTAACAATAGAACTATGTTAGGATTTTGTTTCCATGTGGACAAAGGAAATGAGATGGAAGTAATGTAACAAGTCATTCTTTTCCTCTAGGTGTGTGGTATGGAGATAACATTTGACAATAATAAATCCATACAATTTGGTAATGTTGGAGCGGGGACACAGTCTGAAGTCGTCATTGAAGATGGTGATCATTTTCAATCTCTAACACTGTTGCCAAACAAGGAGGGGGATCGACTTGTGGGCATTTATTGCACAATTCTGCGGAAAAGTGGTCTGACTGAGAATTTCTTTTCTATATGCTTAAATCCGGGTTCACCTGTTGACATTGATGTAGGCTCAGGGATATGTTATGGGGTTACTGTAAGACATGGAGAGGATATTGATGCTCTTGGCTTCCACTTTATGTAAGCTGTGCAAGTTTCTTACACTTTACCAAGTCCAAGAATAATTAGACAGAAAAGCTAGTAGACAGACAGATGCTGTGCCATGTTGGATTTTAAGGAAGATTATCTGGTCCGTGTTATGCAACTTGCAATATTTTTTTGCTGATATTTTGACAAATATTGAGATTACGGTTAACCAGTTAAAAGACAGCATAAACTTAACTGAATTAAAATAACTTTGCTTTTTTTTTTTAATAGATTTTGTAGAATTAAGCTTATAGAATCACAGAAGTTTAATTTACCTTTTAAAGATGCCATTAGTTTCTTTTCATGTTCATTTTGCAAACGTAATGTCTTATCAATACTGTTGATATTCTACAAATTGTTCTAAGAAGTCTTTCTCTCTATAATTAAATGACTGTTGGGAGGTTTTGCAGCAGTCTATATTGCAGAATAAACACAGAGAACAGGCAGATAGGAAAGCAATTTGGAACATTAATCTTTCATTTTGATTATTATGCATTTATTAAGCTTTTTATTTGCTTGTCTATACGAAATGTAAGGGCTTGTCATTAATTTTCTGTTTTACCGGTTTATGTCAGGCGTTTTAAGCTTCTCAATTACCCATTAAAATGTCTAATGAAATAATTAAGGTGCATCATCTGATTATTTGGAATTTGCAGAATGTTAGTCTATTGATTCAAATTATAGCTTTAATTTCTGTTAAGCCTACAGTGAGAATGTATTAGTTTACACATTGTTTTAGAAAGTCTTTCTGAGTAAATTACATGATGTTTAGAGATATAAAAACAACTTGTAATGCTGTAGGTATATTTCATTAACATTTACATTATGGTGCATTTATTCAAGCTTTACATTGCCTAAGTCATATGAATTGTCTATGTTAATAGTAAAGGCTAATCAGTTGTTTGCCATTTGGTGTTCTGTGATCATTCAGTAATTATAATATTGTGACTGGTATACATTATACATGTGCAAACGTCTTGAGTCATTTTACTCATTATTTCATATTTGTTGTAAAAAGCCAGACATTGATGTGTTCTAATGTAGTCATGAGAAATAGTATTTACTATTGTCATAAAGTGCTGTTATGAAGTAGTCTACCGTATTATAACAATTACATGGTGAACCCAAACAGAGTACAGTAGAGACAGTCCATGATTCAACTAAATCCAAACTGGGAAACAGAGAATAGTTTAGAATTACAAAACAGTGGTAAACGGGAAAAAACACTCAGGATGCAGTCCAGGACATAGCAATATATACCACGAAACAACTAGAACTGGTTGTTGGCAATTCATAGATGAAACGTGTTTGAATGAAGTGGCACATTACTGGGTTTTTGAGTATTGCTTGCAAGCAATGGTGCCGTCACAGCTCTCATGTGAGATCGAGTGAGTGCCCCCGAACACGCTTTACACATGGGTATTTATAGCAAAATCTTAGACAAAAAACAGGATGTATGCGCCTGGTGCTAGACATGTCAGCTAGAAGATCAGGGTGATTCTTAACACCACAGCTTATCAGGAAAGGACATCTGCTGATGCAGAGTCGAGTCTAAGATACAACTGTTTTCACACTTTTACAGCCAGAACAAACATTTCTTAGAATATGCTAATCAGCACAAGAGGTTACTCCAAGGTTATACGTGATCTCGAAGGGTCATCAAATACAGAAGAACACAAGCCCAT
This sequence comes from Distichodus sexfasciatus, assembly GCA_032718565.1. NCBI lineage: Eukaryota > Metazoa > Chordata > Actinopteri > Characiformes > Distichodontidae > Distichodus > Distichodus sexfasciatus. Next base: position 21,973 of record JAVGVS010000413.1, on the reverse strand, counting down.
TATGACTCAGCAGATCATGACTTGGAAGAACAAACAGTAAATTTCCACTTATACACACAGATTCAAACTGGATCTTACTGGAAAAAGCTGTGCGCTGACTTCCAAAGCTGGTGGATGGGTTGATTAACAAAACGTTTTCTGGCAAACAGACAGTACTCCAGACATCTGGACTGATAATCTAGATGAACCATTGCTCACATCTGTCGTTGCTTTAATGGCTTGTTTTGTTTGGATTTTATATACATATTTTTTTGTTTCATATATCTTAATTACAAAGATGACACCCTTAAAGATGGACTTTTCATTTGGTCATTTTCTTTGTTTGTACAGAAAAAATGTTTAAACGGACAATCAGTGGTTGCTTCCAAAGTTTCCAAACTGCTCACAGCCTATTCAACATGTCTTGTCAACACTATTTTTTAATACTGCAACATACAACCAGTTTTAGCAGCTTCTGCTCTCACTCTGTAATGGAACATTTTCAGTGTTGAACTTTTGAACCGTTGTTGAATTTACTGTACAAATGTACTTGCAAAACCATGAAGCAAGAAACAATATGCATTGGCTGTTGCACGTACAACCAAAGGGATTGCTGCGTTGTTAAAAATGTTTTTTTCTTCGCATGAAAGAAAAAGCCATTATACCATATAAGGTTATGCTTATATGTAAATGCACAATAGACTGAGTTGTCCATACACGGCATGAAGAAGAAACCATGAAACCCTCTTAAAGATGTGCTCTACTGTCCTCAGTTGAGTTGGGGTCCAGGACAAGCCCCCAGGTCATCTATAATAAAAGTTTCGCTGAGTGTGAAGCAATACAACAAAGTAATGTAGCGACATAAAAAAAGCAAATTCATTAAGTAATAAGCAGAACTGGATGGGAAGAAAAGACACTTTTCAATTTATACTTTTCAATATTTAAATTGGGACTTGGGAAATTGGGAAAACTCGCAGAATACTGCTATGAATACATAAGCTAACACTTTTGATTCAGTAATACATATACAAATAATATGCGGGCATGTCAGTGTTCCTGCTCTTGTAACAGTTCATCAAGGAAATAAAGACCTGATATGACAATCCTTTTTAAACTTACTGTTAAACTTTACTAAGTTTCTAAGGTATTAGTTAACTTCAGTCATAAACAAAAACTCAAATGTCATCAAACACAATACATGTGGTCTTTTCAGTTTACTCTTGGCAAATTATGTCCATGAGAGCACAAAGAATACACCAATGAAGTGTTTTAATAAACTCTAACAATCTGTGGTCTCGGCACATACTTGTTCTTCAACATCTCATTAGTATCAGGGGAAAGTTCTTGTTTTCAGTAGAATGGAGCCAACTGTAATCAGTAATAATAAATTACTACAATGATCTAAAACATAAAGACATGTGACATGTCCCTTGATGATAAATTGCAAATTGCCCTTGGCCATTCTATTTTAGATGCTAATGAGGCTAAAATATAAAACTAATGGGACTTTTAGGTGAGTGTGGAATCAGATCCGGAACCACTTCAACAACACAAAAGTCTCTCGCAGTTTATGGCAGGGCATCAAGGCTGTCACCCAGTACAATCCAGCACCAAGCAGCTGTCAGGAGGATGCCACACTCCTCGAGGAGCTGAACATGTTCTACGCACGGGTTGATGCACTGAACAACACACACACAACGAAAGCCATGCCTCCCACCACCGACCAGATCATCTCTCTGCCTGAAGCTGATGTGAGGAGAACTTTCACCAAGGTCAACCCACGAAAGGCTGCTGGTCCAGACAACATTCCAGGTCATGTGCTCAGAGACTGCGCTGATCAGCTGGCCGAGGTCTTCACAGACATCTTCAACACATCACTGAGCCAGATGATTGTCCCAGCATGCTTCAAGTCCACCATCATCCCAGTGCCAAAGAAATCTTCAGTATCCTGTCTGAATGACTACCGTCCCATCACCTTGACCCCCATCACCATGAAGTGCTTTGAGAGACTTGTCATGGCACAGGTGAAAAGCAACCTCTCCCACTCCCTGGACCCACTGCAGTTTGCCAAACAGGTCAACTGAGGACGCCATATCCACTGCACTTCACCTTTCCCTCTCACACTTGGACAATAAAGATTGCTAGATTGTTAGATTGCTGTTCATAGACTTTAGCTCAGCCTTCAACACCATCATTCCCCAAAGACTGTGTGTGAAACTGAGCGAGTTGGGACTGAGCACTATGGGCACCATAGAGAGCGTGCTGACCAGCTGCATCGCTGTCTGGTTTGGTAACAGCACTGTTGCCAATCACAGGCAGCTACAAAGGATTGTCAAAGCAGCTGGCAACATTATCGGAGCGTCTCTCCCACCGCTACAGGACATCTTTTACAAACGCTGCATCAGGAGGGCCTTCTGCATCGTGCTCGACCCCTCACATTCTTCACATGGACTCTTTACACTCCTCCCATCTGGTAGATGCTATCGCAGCATCAGTACACAAACCACCAGAATGCGTGATAGCTTTTTCCCACAAGCCATCAGACTCTTGAAAACACTTCCCCCCCCACACTCCCCACCACACACACCCGAACTATGAACTGACACTGTTGCATCTCTGCACTTTACACATCACCGTCACTGTGATGCACACACTGCTATATGGACAATCTCATTCATGTTGCACTGAAGCTGTCTTCGGAAAGATGTTTAAGAATAATGCTTATATTTATAAACTGTACAGTATCATCACTCCAAACTGCTGCTGATCTGGCACACATTTAATGCCAGACGACTGGAATAGCAATCCTCCTCAAATGACTGTTGCTACAACACTGCTATAAAATTTGCACAATTTTTGCACTGTCACTACTTATTTGCACAACCACTAAACATTGAATGTATTTATAACTGGTCACTTTCTTACTAACTGTATCTGCACAAATTATTGAAAAGTACTGCACAGACTCTGGTTCTCCACTGCTGTTATGATATCTGCACAAACTTCAATGTTAGACTTTTCAAGAGATACTGGTTTATTAATAGACCGGCTATAGAATTTCTCATATTGAAACGGTTACTGACCTCATGCACATTCAGTGTAAAAGTCAATTTCCACTTTTGTAGGTTAATACTGCATACAAATTGTCTCTCTTTCTACTTCTATTTCTAGTTTAAAGTTATATTTAATATTCCATTTCTAGTTTAAAATGTATATTTTGTATATTGTTTATTCCATATGCCCTATTTGTTCTTTATGCCCTATTTCTTGTTGCATTGTATAAAGCTGGAGCCACGTCTTCACGTCTCTCTGTATATCTGTACAGTTTACAGCAGAGATGACAATAAGTTTACTTTGACTTTGAACATGTCAAATATTTTTTTAAAATTAAGATCCCCATAATGGGTTAAGAAGAATAACTCGCATTTCTGAAGTTGGACTTTTCTATCTCTGGAAATAATAAACATAAAGACATGAACATAGGGGACTATGAACACTCTCTGAATAAACTGCTGGTAAGTTCCTTATAAAACTGCTATGCTATGCGTAATTCATTTATAGCAAATCATGTGGGTGGGTGGGTGGGTGGGCGTAAAAAATCAGCCATAAAAGTCAGAAGACAGACATTTTTCAGACTTACAGCTTCAGTAAACAGAAACAACAGGTCTCTACACCTCAAACAGAACATTTATCCAAGCTATCAACTTTCAAAAGAAAGGTAAGTTTTGCAAAACAGCATTTACATTAATTAGAACAAACCTTCTATGTGAGTTTTATTATTAAGGACATTGGGAAAAGAATAATAAAAGCAGGCGGGCGGCATGGTGGCACAGTGGTTAGAGCTGCCACCTCACAGCGAGAATGTCCTGGATTCGAACTCCGGGGACGGCTGTAGGGCCTTTCTGTGTGGAGTTTGCATACTTTCCCCGTGTTTGCGTGGGTTTCCGCCGGGTGCTCTGGTTTAAGCCTGAAAAAAACGAGACACCTATGCAAATCTTATATACTAATTTTAATGCCATCCACAATAAGCAACAGAAGGAAATGAAAGCAGATTTTTCTCAGATAATATCTTTCTGTTGCAGTATACAGTCATGAATTCCCAAGCTATGGAGGTGGCAGCACTTGGAAGGCCACTGTATCCTGGAATGTTGTACGATTGTCGCAATGACTCCTTTATTCCAGGTAGAATTCACATCATCCCTGATTTCAGTATTACACATTAAAGCTGGTGTTAAAAGTAAAACTTAAGCTGTCAAGTAAACATTTAACTGTTAACATTAAACCTTCAATAATCGTCACAAAAACGGTTGTTATTGTTTGATCACTTCCAATAAGATTGTTATGAAAATTAATTTAGCTGTTGTTCTGGTCAAATGGCGATCATTAAAAAGTCACATGCATAAAAATGTGAAGCTCTTATTCATTTCAAAGATTTATAGTCATGAATACTGTATAAAACAGTTACACGTTCATGTTCTTGATGTAAAGCAGAGTAAATATGCATAATTCCAGTCTCATTTCTCTAAAAGTCAACTGGAGTCAGGAGTTGAAACCACAAAGACTGTAGGTGTGTTGTTATGAGTCAGCTGTTAAGACGAAAGAGCAAAAAAACCACATGCAGACATTCCTAGCAAATGTATATATTTTGTATATATACATATACATATACATATATACATATAAACGGTTGGTTTCCAAAGGACATTGTTGACATTTTGCAGAAGATTCTACCAAATATTTATCAGAAGGCTTCACATTTTGTCCAGTTATTATTTGCAATACAATTATTTTTAAAATCTATTTTTGTGTTATTGTTTGTTCCTAATACACTTCATAATATTGTTCTATTCAATGTAAAAAGACTTCCCAGTTCTCAACCCTTTTCTGGCCAATTAATTTACAGCTGGAAAATCTGATGAGATTTTCAGCACACAAGGACTTTAGTGTGACAGAGAACAAGGCAAAAGACTTCCTATGGCGTAGGACTTCATAGGGCAGTTTTTTCCATTCGATTGGCCTTCTTGTTGTTTTACACTTGTTTTAATCATCAATTCTTTCACTTTAGGGGTCACTTTGTGGGACAAAAATGCTTTAAGGGAAGATTTAGATGTGCGTCGGAAACCTAAAACCGATCTGAAGTTTTCTGCCTCTGACTCAATCAGTGAAAAGGCCAAACTATTGGATGTGAGCGCATCTCTGAAAGCCAGTTTTTTGGGAGGGTTAGTAGAGGTTGAAGGTTCTGCCAAATACCTGCATGATTCTAAATCCTCAGTGCATCAGTCACGGGTTACCATGCAGTTCAGTCAGACCACAAGGTTTGAGCAACTCACCATGGCTGAGCTTGGAAAAATCACATATCCACAGGTTTTTGACCAGCAGTCAGCTACTCATGTGGTTACAGGTGTACTGTTTGGAGCTCAGGCCGTAATGGTGTTTGATCACGAAGTGACAGACATTACAGAGAAAGAAAAGATTGATGGAAATCTTAAGGTAATGGTCAAGAAGTTGCCATGTTTCAGCATTGAGGGTGAAGGGAAAGTTGACATGAAAGACGAGGACAAGAAGACAGCTAAGAACATCAGTGTGACATTTCATGGGGACTATGAGCTTGAAAGCAATCCTACAACATACATGGAGGCCATTAATGTGTACAAGACGTTGCCTAAACATCTGAAAGAGAGAGAGGATGATGCTGTACCAATAAGGGTGTGGCTATATCCCCTCCATCTGCTGAATGATAAGGCAGCCATGTTGATGAGGGAAATTAGTGCAAGTTTGGTGGATAAAAGTGAAGCAGTACTAGAGGAAATTGGAGATGTAGAGAGGAGGTGCAATGATTTGATCAAAAGCACAGCAGCAAACAACTTCCCTGCAATAAAAGACAGATTGCAAACGTTTCTGACCTTGTACAGTAATTACAAAATGGAATTCCAGAAGAAGCTGCAAACATCTTTACCGAAAGTTCGGAATGGGGATATGAATGAGGATTCACTGGATGATTACTTAAAGGCCCACAACAACTCCCCCTTTAATATTAACAGAGTCAACGAGTGGTTAGAAAATGTCAGCACTGAATTAAGCATACTGACATCCTACACTAATGAGCTGGACGGCATCAGAGTTGCAACATCGGGCCAACTCAATACCATCCTGTTTGCTCCTGGAGTCGATGTGGTGGTGTGTTTTTCTTTCACTTCTCTGAAGTACCCCGACACATACCTGGAAGAACTTTCATGCTACCTTGGAGGAGTCAATGTGTTATATACTCCTTTGAGCTCTAAAGATCAGAAAGAATCCGAAGAAAGATGTCAGACCAAACAAGAACCTCTTTGGTTTGCTTTGCCTGAAATATCCAAGAGTATGAAACAGAATCTTTCTCTGTTCAAAAGTTTTTCAAAGGCCAATAAAAATCAGGAGAGAATCCGCTTGGTCATTGCCTCCATGTCTGACCCTGCAAATCCAGGTGCATCCATCCAGCTTTATCAAAATGGAAAGCTCACTGATCCCAAGTTTCAACCAGTGTCCAAGCCACCTCCACCAACTGTGCAGATCCAGGGAGAGACTGTTACAGTCACACTTCAGAAATCTCCACATGGTGAGACGGAACGTTTTAGAGTAGAATATAAAACAGCAGAGTCAGGAGGATCGTGGGATTCTGTGGTCACCCCTGATGCAAACAGTAGCTTCATATTTAAACCAAGACTGCAGCAGAGGAGCAAATACCTAATTCGCTACAGAGCTGTCAGTGCTGTGGGAGAGAGTGAAGAAAGCGATCCTGTTTGTGCTGAATGTGAGTATGTTGTCCCCTTCCCTATCAATACATGAACTCCCACCTCTAACTCACATTACCTGTAATTAGAAACCTGATTAAAACATTTTGGGCTATATATACTATATATGAATATATACTGTACTGTATACTGTATATACACATAATGGAAATTAGGGTAAATAAAAAGTAACTTTAATTACACAGAACATTCATGTCTGTGTGACAACTGGCCTTCTATGTTCATTAATAGCAGAGTGAACTACGGCAGCACTTCACCAAATCTGGTGCTGTTAAGTTACTTCACCCAGCATACAGTGTTATGGAAGCCACACTACAATATTCTGATTAAAAGCACCAGTGGGATTAATTTTTAGAATACTTGATTAATAAAACAATTGTCTTTATTTCAAACCCATTACATTATTTCATTTAAAATATTCAACTTAAATGTTTTTTGTTGTCATGACACCATTAGCACCTGTTTGGCAAAATTGTTTAATCAGGATGTTTAATTCTTGAGGAACAAGTCAGCAAATAAACAACTCAATCATTAATTGTTTTCAAGGCAAGGGGTGGCTGAAATATCGGTTTGTTTTGTGTTCTCAGTTTATGTACTTTGTAGCTTGTTAATTGGTTTATAAAACTATTAAATGAAAGCAAATCCGTTTACAGTATTTTTCATGACTGTGTATCAATCTGCGTTAACTGTTCAATATAATTTCCAGGCTCAAATATCTGCACACTGGTGGGTGGTTCTGGAGGTGACCTATGGTCCTCCCTTGAGTGTGATGATTACATGGGACTACGGCAGATTGCAGTGTCATTACAGAATGAACAAATCAGTGATAAGGTATTCAACTTATTATAACATTATTACCATCATTATTGAGATCTGCCATGTCATGTTGATAAATTCGTTACATTTAAGTATATATACTTACAGTGCCACCAGAAGGTATTCACACCCCTTCACTTTTTCACATTTTATGATGTTACAGATTTATGATGTCAATTTAATTTTAAATAATGTAAAATTCAATTCAACTTCTATAACCAAGCACAATAGTTTAGTCCTTTAACTGCAGCAGTCGCAATCTCGTTACTTAAGAGGCATTGCTGCAGGTGTGCACCAGTGATGACAGTTGTCTACCACAAACAAACGCTAGACACATTAACATTTGATGATCTTCTACTGTCAGTAAATGACAACCATGGACATTGCAGTGGGGTGGCAGGTGGGCTTACCAGAGCCCCAAGTGGGGAGAGGACCCTTGAGAAGTCTGAAATTTTATTTTATTATGGGGATGGGGCCCATGGAGACAGCTTGTGTATAGGGCCCACAATTTGGTGCTATGTCCCTGAAGACAAATAATCTAGCTTTTGAAAACCTGAAATAGTCATCATTCTTTTTATAATTATTCATTTTTAATTTATTTATTAAAAGGTTAAAAAAAGTATTGTCTTTATTTCAAGAAACAACCCAACAATAAAGCTAAATTTGCCACAGACATTAAATAAAACAAATAAAAATGAAATAAATAAAAACACCACCACCATATTAAAAAAGACACAAATACAGTTGTCTGTCAAAACTGCTTTAAAGCAAAATTGAACAGACCAGACCACTGGCAGATGTGGGAGGTGGGCACCACATAAATCAGAGTGGGGGCCGCACAGGATTTAATTGATCTAAAAATTAAGTATAATTAGTAAATATTATGCAAAATTGTTTCTATTGCTTATATCTATTATTATAGTTCATATTTTTGATGCAAATGAAAAAGTGAGTGATTATTTGTCATTATGAACACACCACCGCACAGCAAACAGTGCACCACAACAACATGTGACCTCTGATTTAACCCATCCGTGAAGGAGCAGTGGGCAGCTAACAAGGGGACGGGGACGGTACCTTGCTCATGGCAATTTCAGTGGTAACTTTACTGGCCCCTGGATTCAACCCAGAGCTTCGGTCAGGGGGCACCTACCGTTATACCGCCAATCATTCCCCAATAAAGTTAGTTATTGTACTCAAGATTATTAGCTGGCAACAGTAACAAACCAGTCAAGCCATTAAATTGAAAATGTACAAGTAAAGAGCACCTGGGTCTGTAAATAATAGAACTATGTTAGGATATTGTTTCCATGTGGACAAAGCGAAAGAGGAAGTCATGTAACAAGTCATCCTTTTCCTCTAGGTGCGTGGTATGGAGATAACATTTGACAATAATAAATCCCTACAATTTGGTACTGTTGGATCGTCGGAGCAGTCAGGTGGAAGTCGCTATTGAAGATGGTGATTATTTTCAACTACTAATACTCTGCCCAACATGCATGGGGGATCGACTTAAAGTATTGAATGTAAAATTTTGCGAAAAACTGGTCTATTGGAGACTTTCTCTGCTAAATGCATGAATATTGGGCCCCTGCCTGCTGACATTGACAGCCCAGGGATATGTTAGAAGCACAAAGACATGGAGAGGACATTGATGCTCTTAGCTTCTACTTTATGAAAGCTGTGCAAGTTTCTTACACTGTACCCAAGTCCAAGAATAATTAGACAGAAAAGCTAACAGTAGATAGATGCTGTGCCGTGTTTGAGTTTAAGGAAGCTTTTCTGGTCTATGTTATGCACCTTGCTATATTTGTTGCTGATATTTTGACAAATTGTGAGATTACTAATCAGTTAAAATATGGGCTCACCGAATTAAAAGAACTTTGTTTTTTGTATATATTTTGTGGAATGTTATAGAATTACAGAGGTTTAATTTAATTTAATTTAATTTCATTTTCTAAAGATTTTTCATGGTCATTTGGCAAACGTACTGTCATCAATACTGTTGATACTCTACAAATTGTTCTAAGAAGTCTTTCTATCTGTAATTAGATGACTGTTGGGAGGTTTTGCAGCAGTCTATATTGCAGAATGCAGAAATACAGAGAAACAAGTAAGGATAGAAAGTTGTATTTGGAACATTAATCTTTCATTTTGATTCAAGAATTTATTAAGCTTTTTGAATTGCTTTTGAATGAATTGTCTGCTAATAGTAAGCGGCTTGTCATTAATTCTCTGTTTTACCGGCTTATGTTGTATGTTTTAAGTTTCTCAATTACCCATTAAAATGTCTAATGAAATAATTAAGGTGCATCATCTGATTATTTGACTGGAAATTAAAAAATCTTTATTTTTCAGCAGTGTAAAATTAAAAAAACAAGCTTTTATATTTGCTGATATGGTATAATCAATAATCATGCCATATTTTGCGATTTATTATGTGGTGGGTAGAGAGACGGTCTGTTACATTTTCTCTTGAATCCATGAGATCATAACCTTCATAATCCAGTTTGAGAGTGTTCACTGTGGGGAGCAGCATATAATACTGTTTAACTGCCCTATTATACCATTTTAAAGGTTAAGCAATATTGTTTTAACCAGTTCGTTAAACCAGGTTTACGCGCAAGGTCAAAAACAATTTTTAGTTTTCTCCAAAAAGAGATGTAATTTTACCCCATTTCTAAATGATTCGTAAACGACTCGTGTGAAGCAGTTGGAAGAATCGGTCTGTCTGAACCCCTCCTTTCCGTGAGCCCTCACTGCTGTGATTGGTCAGATGGCGCAGTCCTTTATGATTAGTCTACCGCTACATCGTGTGTCGGAAAACGAAACGCCCATTGCCATAACTGAATGACAGCTCTGGAGACTAGGGCTGTTGAAATTTACCTTATAATCGATGCAGTGGTAGGACATAATCGATTATATCATAATTAAAATTGTTTGGTGATTTTCATATGCATAAAATTTAGTTAAAAAGTAGTTTCGGTAGTGACTGTGGTTGCCTGATGAGCACAGCGCTGTCTGTAGGTAACGCTCTTATGTGACCATAAATAACCAATATATAGAACGCCCTCCTAAAGTCGACATAACGCTATTATATGACTAAAAGAGATCATGTGAGAACGTTCTCTAACGCCCCGGTCGTCCTTTTATAACGTTTATGTGACCAAAGTAACCAAAATGGAACGCCCCTAAAGTCGAGTAATGAACATTGAGCACCAGCACTTTCATAACCAAAAAGAGGACGTTAACGCCTCCAATGTTCTGTAGCGTTCGACATTCGCTACCTTAGGAGAACTTTAGGAACGCTATGCTAAGGTCAGGAGAACGTCCCCTCCTACGTGGGAAGTCTCATCTCACTGAGGGCACTCACCGCATGCGCGGCAGCCGAGAATGGCGGAGGGAGTAAATTTCGCGTAATAATATAATATTGCGCAAGAACTGTGTTTTTTCTTTCTCAATGTCTTTTTCTCTGATGGTAAGTTAAATGTCTTTCGCCACAGTAAATTACCCATTTGAAAGGCTTTTTTTGCTCGAGGAGATTTCTACGCCATGGTTTGAAAAGGGCGGGTTTTGACAGTTTGGGGCGGGTTTTGGCCAGTTTAAAGCGGGTTTGGCAGTTTGGGGCGTGGGTTTGGCCGCTTGGGGCGGGTTTAGCTGTTGGGGCGGGGTTTTGGCTGTCAAAGGGGTTTTGGCCGTTTAAAGCGGGTTTTGGCCGTTTGGGGGCGGGGTTTTTGGGCCGCTTGGGGGCGGGTTTTGGGTGCTCACCATAATCCTATTGGTCGATGGCTCCCGGTTTTGTGTGATTGACTTAATAATTACAGACAGTTTTTAAAGAAAGTCAAAGATGACGGAGGAAGAGGAACGAACGCAGGAGGTAGATTAAACGCAGTTATAGTTTATCGACCTTTATAATTATAATTTAATAGCTAGGTCTACATCGCTAATAAGCACTAATCAAATGGCCTCTTACTCCACTTGTTCGTCCCAAATTCAACATAAATACAGATGCAGTTACAGACTGCAGCGAAAGCACATCATTGATGCTGAAGCAGGCGTTATAGCTCCATCATTACACACACACACACACAGGCCTTGGTTAATTTACCTTTTTCCAAATCTAACGTGTTTGCGTTGAATTGTGACAGACAAGGAGCTTACATCTCATCGCTTGTATTTGTATTTGAAAACAATATGAAGTAATGTATAAAAATGATGGGCTGCATCATGATATCGAACAAATCGCTGACGGATAATCGAATCTATCGGAATCGCGGAGACCAGTGATGATTCACACCCCACTGGCCAGCGCCTGACCAGAGATCCTCACTGTTGTGTACAAACATGTTTGTATGTACTTAATGTAGCCTACTTAAAGTTATTAATACCGTCACCGCTGGTGTCACACAAGAGAAACAGAGGCGTATATCTGACTCTCTTTATTTAAACTAAACAAGACACAAGTGCTAAAACAAACTAAACGTTCTCTTCTCCGGAAACACAAACGCAGAGGAAGCACGACGGTGGACCGACAGAGAGGAATTAGGAAATGTTCACTTATAGAGAAACAGAAACGAGGGGCAGGAATGAACAAATTTAACAAAACGGCAAACCATCGGATCTAAGAAACTCTAAAAATGGAACTGAATCAGATAACGGTGAATCAAATAACTGACCAAAGCGGTTATTTCCATATAGCTAAGTACCTTTACCAGGATCCATTAAATGAGCCGCGAGGTTTTCCATTAACCCGAATCCATGACTAAATATGACTGCAAGTAGTGATTACAGGGGCCATGCAGTTTGCAGCTTTATCAGTTTTTGACGAATCGAAGTGAACAGATGTTGAAAAACGACACGTTTCATCCTTTTATCTAGGGTGCTACGGTTCAAAACTTATTAGGCAAAACGCAAAATAGCTTATTATTCTGGCTGAGAAATGTAATTTCTAGCATATCAACAGCTAGCAGCGCTGGAACCAAAGCACAAGCCAAAGCAGAGGCGTACAAAGTGAAGATTGCTTATGCAGAGAGGGAAGCTGCCATGTTACACGAGAGCCCTCATTGAGGAGCAGCAACAGAAAACACTGGCTGAAACAACATGCCAAGAAGCAGATGTGAAGGACCTTTCTCATGTGTTACAGCTGAAAGGGAGGCAACTGCAGCATCTAGAGAAGCAGAGGTCTATGAAGCCGCAGTTGGTCTAGAAGACTTGTGTTAGTGCCCAATTTTGAGAAAAAGAGAGCTCAGCTTATCAGGCAGCGCACAGAACACTCCAGTGCACACGCCAGCAGCTCTCCTGAATTGGCAGCATGTTTTGAGAGAGCCACCTCCTCCTCCAACCACTCAATTCTCTCCTCAGGCCCACACTCACACACGCAGTTAACTTCACAGTTAACTGTTGGCGGCGTAACGGTAGGGTGTTCGCCCCGTGATCTGAAGGTCGAGGTTCAACTAGCGCCTTGTTAGCTGCCCACTGCTCCTTCAATGGATGGGCCAATGCAGAGGTCACATTTGGTTGTAGGCACTGTGTGCTGTGCTGTGTTCACACGACAATAATCACTCACTGTCACTTAATTTTCACACAGCAAGTTGGAGTCAACCGTGGACCAACAAAACAATGCAACAAATAGTAATGGTATGCCTGCTTCCTCCACGCATCAGCAGGTTACCCAGATGCACCACCCCAGCCGCTTGATTTTGCCACCTACTTGATCAGAGAGATAAGGTGAGCTCAGGATTGACTCAATTCGATGACCGCCCAGAGAATTATTGGGCATAGAAACACTCATTTCAAAGCATCACACATGACCTCAACCTGACACATTGGGAAAAACTTGATCTACTCATGAAATGGCTCGGACGGAGTCCTCCATGCATCCACAGATGTGTCACATGTAAGAAGCTGAGGGGAAGATGGCAAACCAGAAAATGTCGGATCTGCCAGCAGAGTGTTCAGAGATCTCTCCATTAACACACACAGGTCTTGGAGCATCTTCGGGTCCGTGGGTGTGTGGTGTCACGCCTAACGAGAGGGAGGCAGTGCTGAAACAAAGGTGGGCTGTCATATTAGCTGCTTGAGCTCCAGAGCTGTTCATATCTGAGGTGGTCGAACAGTGTCAACTTCAAGTTTGATCAGTTTTACTTCAATGCACTCAGACAACACCGAGATCGACAGAGGCACAAATCTCATAGTGCTTGCAGGAACTGCAAATCACCACAGAAGACTCAGAGAGTAAAATTTTCAGGATTGAGCTGTACCTGGTCATTTAATACACTATCTATCCTACATGGGAGGAGAGCTGGAGAGGATGATTAAATGCGCGACGATCCTCAGCAGACTCTTGTTGAAGAATTGTCCACGAGACTCACGATGAAGTGCTGACGACTCCACGGCTGGAAGTTATACCATCATGAACTCTCGATCGCTGACTTCATTTCAACTGATGCAGATATGCCCTTGTGTCTTTTCACCTGCAATGCTATTGACTCCAGAAAGTTTAGTGTGACCTCGGGTTCCACTCGAGACTTCAGTATATCATCTACACAGAAGCTGGGGTGGCAACAAGTCCAAAGCCTGGGCCACTCTTTCTGGGAAAAGGTGGAGGCAGGAATATTTGACAACCCCTGTGCCCAGAAGGAAGTGGATTGAAATGAGCCAATGTTCATGAAGGTGATACGATACTGCTTAAAGACTGTCAGGCTAAACAGTGCATGGCTAGTCGGGACTCTGCTACAAAGACCATCCTGAGCGAGGCCAACAGAAGCTGTAAGGTCATGCAAGATTGCAAAATGGGCGTATCGTGAACACCCATCAATGACACTCTTCAGAGCAGCATGCAGTGGTATATGAAATGGCGGCTCAAGCAGGAGTGTTCCTGGCTGAGCAATGCATTTCAAACTGTTCTGTTGACTCTAATGTATTTTTTATCTTGCTTTTATGCTTACTACAGTGTAGTAGACAGTGCGACTGCCCACCAACTGCAGAGGGTGCAATTTTTTTTGCCTGAGTAGTGTGGAGGTACCTGATCTACCTGCCAAATTCCCCAAAGCTGTAGCCCACCCAGAGCTGGATTTTGCGATCAGTGTGTGGCACTGCAGTCCCATGCCAAGCCCACCACATTTATTTGCATATTACAGAAATATGAAGACGTAAATTAAAAATAATTATATATAATAATTATAATTATATGCTCAAAAATAATTAAAGAAGAGTGTCTTGGGATTCAAATGATACCAGTTGCATGCAGATTGGACAAAAATCCAGGGACTAGTTCGAAAAAGATGGGTTTTCATTTTATGCAAATTAGTGAAAAATCAAATATGACAGAAATAGATGCGTGGGTCTAAAAAATCATCTTAACCCAAGCAATAAGATGATATAAGATTTTTGAGAATCAGAGCTACGGTTCAAAAGTTGTTAGACAAAGTGCTATTTTTTGGGGGGAAAAACGCCAAATAGCTCATTTTGGTGCAATTTTTTTTTGCTTGAGTAGTGGGTGGGGTACCGGACCTACCTGCTAAATTTCAAAGCTGTAGGTCTTATAGTTTTTTCTCCACAACGCGTTTTAAGGCAAAAAAAAAAAAAAAATCAGCACGGTTTCAATAGGGTTCCACGCAGTGTTCCACTGCATGGACCCCTAGATATGAACACCATCACGAACATACTCTACATCTCATAATAATTTCAGACTCATTTCAATATCAATACAGCCATAGTACACACTCAAATGAGGGATCCTAAAAACCTCCTACAGAGTTGAATCCTCTTTGCAGACTACGGGACTCGTGTCAGTCTAATCAGTAGCCCCGCGCGAAGCACACTTCCTCTAGAGCTGAAAACATCTAACCGAATCTGAATCACACACACAAGCAGGTTGCCGGTCTCTGAAGCACATACGGTCATAAGCGAATCCGCATAAATAAATATTTGCCACACTGGTAGCCTTGTCTTGACACTTCCGATATTCCGAGTTCCGATATTCAGGCATCTCTGCAGACAGCCCAGTTTTGCTGCGGTACACGTGATCCATGCCACCTCTGCAGGAAAATTGTTGTTTACAATTTTATCTTCCCTCAGGAATAGTTTGTAACTTGAAAACTTTGTTTTGTTTACAAATTATTAGTCAAGTTCAAATGTTATATATTTATTTATTGTTTAGACATTTATAGTTTTATTTATGTTATTTATGCTTATATTTGTTTAGTCAGTGTTAAATAAATGTTAAGGTGAGAAATTTCGTGTATCCTTTTTTATTATTAGTGTGATATTTTACTACACAAACAGAGGGGAAATGTCTAATTATTGGCCAAAAAAATATCGGCAGCATATATCAGCCGTCGGCTGACCCTGACTTCTACATATCGGCATTGGCTTTAGAAAAACCCATATCGGTCAACCTCTAATTCCATTTTATTACATATTTTCACAAATTCTTTCCTAAAATCTCGTTACTAACGTGTAACTACACATGCTGTGTCTGATGCTTTATATGATATGGTTCAAGTGGAATGTGACAGTTTGTTCTTTAAAAACATGTCTAATTTTTGCAATGTTCTATAATATTATACAATATATATTAACTAACTAATGAAATGAACAAATTAACAGAATACTCAATTGCTAATGTAATCGATAGCTGCAGCCCTAATTTAAACATTAGAATATTTTGGCCAGTTGTATCTTTCAGAATCTTTTTTTGATACTTGAACACTGGTGTTGAATGCTAAGACTGCAGTATAATTTATACAAGGCAGCAAAACATCAGTCTTGCTATTTATTTATTCATTTATAATAAATACACCTTTATAAAACTGCATTCTGTGCATTATATCTGAAGCATCCTCCCTTTACAGCATTTTCATGTGTGTGTATAAATGTGACCTTTGTGTGTTACTTGTACTAATGTATTTCAAGAAGGCACTCAGGGCTGTACAAATATTTATTTTCAGCCAGGTCACATAATGGTATGGTTACACTCTAAATTTCGCACAATTACAACAAACCATGGAACAATTCACTGGTTGGTTACGAGACACTAAGCACAACTCTACATAGGGTATTCTGAGATAACCGGAACACAATTGTTGCTCTTCACCCTCCATCAAAGAAACCAAAGAAAACACCATACACAGCAATTAAATTAATCTTAAGGTTCACAGCAGAAATAAAATAAATACATGAAAATAAACAAAAGTACAAATTCCCACAACAAAAGTTCAGTGTGCAAAACTAAGAAGGGTTGATAAGGAAACTAACTGCTCCCAGACCTTTAATGGAGTAACCTTAAGTGAGTTTGCTAGCAACCAGTGTTATAAACAGATAATTGTCCTGAATATTCGTTCAAATAAATTAATCTTTAACACTGCAACCCAGGGGCACATCTAATACACATACAAAATTCCTTAAGCCTTTTATTATTATAAGGTAAGAGAAAACAGTGACTACTACCACTGCCACTTAACTGCCTGTGGATTGCAAAACAAATTAATTAAAACAATCCTTATTCATAGCCAATAAAATCTAAATTAAATAAAACCTATATCTTTGAAAGAGTAGCAGAATACTTTCGGGGAACCAGGCACACGCAGTTACTTAGCTGGGTTTTCACTAGGGGTGTTGAAATTAATCACATAATCGATGCATCGCGATGCAGATGTGGGCGATTCTGCATCGATGCAACGGCAGCTCGTAATCGATTTTACCGGAGGTTTTCAGCCGGCGATCTGCTGCCCCCTAGCGGTCTACGGCGGCATTGCAGGTGGTCTGTGACATGCAGCCCCCCTTTACTACTGAACTCACTTCATAACAATTATTCCTTTTTTATTTTGCAAAACATTTCCAACTGATTTGGACATATTTTGAATATTGCTTGTGTATATCACTGGTTACCTTCTAACTAACTGTATCTGCACAAATTATTGTAAAGTACTGCACAGACTCTAGTTCTCCACTGCTATTATAATATCTGCACAAACTTCAGTGTTAGTCAGACTGTTTTAAGAGATACTGATTAATAGACCGGATATAGAATTTTTCATATTGAAACTGTTTCTAACGTCTTGCACATATAGCGTAAAAGTCAATTTCCACTTTTGTAGGTTAATACTGCATCCAAATTCTCTCTTTCTACTTCTATTTCTAGTAGAAGTTCAAAGTTTATATTAAATACTCCATTTCCCGTTTAAAATGTATATTTTGTATTGTTTTTATATACCTTTTGTTCTATATGCGCTTTTTGTGTAAACTGGAGTCAATGTGAAGTCATTTAGAAAAATTGATTGCATGCATATATCGAATCGAAGATGTGATCATCGTAATCGAATCGCGAGACGAGTGAAGGTTCACACTTCTAGTTTCCACGTCGATATTGCTCCAACTGCGCCACGCAACCCAACAATTAAATCTAGTCACACCTCTGGAGATACCAACTGAAAGAATGCAATACTCTTACCAGCAACCAGTACTGAATGGACGGCTTCATCAAGTCATTCTATAAATAAATAAGGCAAATATAAAATGGCAACTTTGCGTGCAGAACCATACCATACTCTTATATACACTGTAGTGATGGGCTATTTGAAGCCGAGGCTCCGAAGCGTGTATCGAGTATAAGGGGGCGTGGCAGACGAAGCCCCGCTTCGAGGCGTGTATCGTTTGGCAGAAAACCACGTGACCAATGACAAACGAAGCCTCGGTTCGTTACGTCAGCGTTTCATCCCAAGTGTCGCTTGCAATTTGCATAATTTACTAATACAATACTACTACTTAATTATACAAACTGCAAGTGTGGAATAAAATATAAGTTGCATAAAAAATAAACAAAAGAAATTCTGTCCGATACTCGCTCATACACTCTCCAACAAAACATCCCACGAAGCGCCGGCGGGATTCACCTCCATTTATACAGCAAGCGACACTTGGGATGAAACACTGACGTAACGAACCGAGGCTTCGTTTGTTATCGGTCACATGGTTTTCTGCTTAAATGATACACGCCTCGAAGCGGGGCTTCGTCTGCCACGCCCCTCATACTGGATACGCGCTTCGGAGCTTCATGTGCCCATCACTAGCTTTCTGTAAATAACTACTTAACAGTAGTTACAGACCTGTAAATCTCGGTTTCCACACAAACACGGGCGTTCTCAACAAAACGACACTGACCAACTTCCCATTCCCGGCAAAGTAAACCAAACGACAGTTCGCGTGAATATCGCGAGATTATATACGTACCAAGATGGCCACGCACTACACTAGATGTCAAAATAAAAGTCCCTTATCGATCCCTGTCGACGTCTTACCTGTTACAGAAATAGGCTTTAAATGCTCAACGGAATTTCCAGGCTCAGATATCTGCACAATGGTGGGTGGTTCTGGAGGTCAAATATAGTCTTCCCTCAGCAGTAATGATTTTAGAAGAATAAAGATGATTGCAGTATCATCAAGTGAAGTAACAGTGATATCTTTTTGTTTACATATTTATTTTTACTGTAATCACATCTGCTATTTAAACATTCACGAAAGCACACATTCTACAGTGAAAGTAACAGGAGTTCATTCTCTTCCTCCAGGTGAATGTCATAGAGTTTACTTTTGATAATAATCAAACAAAACGTCTTAGTATTGAACTAGGTGGACAATTCCAATATGTCACATTTGAAGATGGTGATTATTTACAGTCACTAATGACGGATATCTGCTTGGGGGCATTGAATGTGGAATTTTGCAGAAAAATGGTCAGGCTGACACCTTCGCTGCAACATACTCACAGCTGGGTTTGCCTGTACGCATTGGTGGGATTAGGGTAAGACATGGTTTGGTTGTTGATGCCCTTGGCTTTTACTTTATTAAAGCTGTGATAGTTTCCCACACTGCACCTTGAGTGACCATTTACCAACAATTACTATTAAAGAATAAATATACAGGGCAGAAGAGAGACAGACAAACAGATGGATAGATAGTTCTGCTATGTTGTATTTTTCAGAAGATTATCATTTCAGATCAGGGTGATTCTTAACACCATAGCTTATCAAGAAAGGACATCTGCTGATGCAGAGTAGAGTCTAAGTTACAAGTGTTTTCACACCTTGACAGCTAGAACAAACATTTCTTAGAATATGCTAATCAGCACAAGAGGTTACACAAAGGTTATACGTGATCTCAAAGGGTCATCAAATACAGCAGAACACAAGCCCATTACCACTCAGCAGATCATGACTTGGAAGAACGAACAGTAAATTTCCACTTATACACACACAGGAATACATTTTCCATCACAGATTCAAAGTGGACCTTACTGGAAAAAGCGGTGTGCTGACTTCCAAAGCTGGTGGATGGGTGGATTAACAAAAAGTTTTCTGGCAAACAGACAGTACCCCAGACATCTGGACTGATAATCTAGACCATAGATGTCAAACTCAGGCCTGCCGATAATACCAAATATCTACTGGGGCTGGCCTGCCGGTAGACGGCGCATACACCGCTATTACTACAAATCCCAGAATGCTCTGCTTTTTTCTTTTCATTTTATTTAAGAAATAAATGCCACAGATGTCTTTTATTTGACAGTTGATTTCACGTGTGTTTATAGTATTAACCTTTGCTTGTTCCAAATTCAATGTTTAAGCAAAATGTATGTTTGTTTCCATATGAAAAGGTCTGCGACTTTGTCCAAGTTTTTAAAATTTTGGCCCACTGTGTATTTGAGTGCGACACCCCTGATCTAGACGGACCATTGTTGTTGCTTTAACGGCTTGTTTTGTTTGTTAAGAGAAAATGTTTAAACGGACAAGTGGTCGTTTCCAAAGTTTCTGAACTGCTCACTTCCTGTTCAACACGTCTTGTCAACAGTTTTTTTAGTAGTACAAAATACACCCAGTTTTATCAGCGCCTGCTCTCACTCTGTAATGGGACGTTTTCCGTGTTAAACATTTGAACCGTTGTTGAATTTACTGTACAAATGTACTTGCAAAACCGTGAAGCAAGAAACAATATGCAGAACGGAAACCACATTGGATGGGTGATGTACGTACAACCGAACAGATTGTGTTGTTAAAAAAAAAAAAAATTGCACGAAAAGAAAAGCCATTATACCTTATAAGGTTATGCTTATACAGTATGTATATGTATATGCACAGTAGACTGAGTTGTCCATGCACAGTATAAAGAAGAAACCATGAAACCCTCTTAAAGAGGCGCTCTACTGTCCTCAGCTGTCATTTATTGTTAGCAGCAATAAGATCCAGAACCACTTCAACAACACAAAAGACTCTCGCAGTTTATGGCAGGGCATCCAGGCTGTCACCCAGTACAAGCCAGCACCAAGCAGCTGTGAGGGGGATGCCACACTCCTCGAGGAGCTGAACATGTTCTAAGCATGCACTAAACAACACGCACATGACAAAAGCCATGCCTCCCACCACCGACCAGATCATCTCTCTGCCTGTAGCTGACGTAAGGAGAACTTTCACCAAGGTCAACCCACGAAAGGCTGCTGGTCCAGACAACATTCCAGGTCATGTGCCCAGAGTCTGCGCTGATCAGCTGGCCAAGGTCTTCACAGACATTTTCAACACATTGCTGAGCCAGATTATCGTCCCAGCATGCTTCAAGTCCAACACCATCATCCCAGTGCCAAAGAAATCGTCAGTATCCTGCCTGAATGACTACCGTCCAATCGCCTTGACCCCCATCACCATGAAGTGCTTTGAGAGTCTTGTCATGGCACAGGTGAAAAGCAAACTCCCTCACTCACTGGACCCACTGCAGTTTGCCTATTGCCCAAACGGGTCAACTGAGGATGCCATATCGACTGCACTTCACCTTTCCCTCTCACACTTGGACAATAAAGATTGCTAGATTGTTAGATTGCTGTTCATAGACTTTAGCTCAGCATTCAACACCATCATTCCCCAAAGACTGTGTGTGAAACTGTGAGTCGGGACTGAGCACTATGGGCACCATAGAGAGCGTCCTGACCAGCTGCATCTCTGTCTGGTTTGGTAACAACACTGTTGCCGATCACAGGCGGCTACAAAGGATTGTCAAAGCAGCTGGCAACATTATCGGAGCGTCTCTCGCGCCGCTGCAGGACATCTTTTACAAATGCTGCATCAGGAGGGCCTCCTGCATCATGCTCGACCCCTCATATCCTTCACATGGACTCTTTACACTCTGCCCACTCAAACCACCAGAATGTGTGATAGCTTTTCTCACAAGCCATCAGACTCACAGACATCACCCTCACACTTCCCCTTATAAAACCGCTATGCTTTCGCATAATTCATTTACAGCAAATCATGTGGGTGGGTGGGCGTAAAAAATCAGCCATAAAAGTCAGAAGACAGACATTTGTCACACTTACTGCTTCAGTAAACAGAAACAACAGG
>JAVGVS010000412.1:245000-354205 GCA_032718565.1 Distichodus sexfasciatus | reverse complement strand
ATATAATATAGAATATAATATATTCTCCGAAATAATGCATCAATTTCTGACAAATATTGAATAAAGCTTGAACATCCTAACCTAAAATATATTTGAATGAAGAAAATATTTAGTGTATCTTTCAGTTTGCAACACATATTCTATGTTGCAAATATGCTTTGAGACATATATGATTAACACATTCACATACAATAATAATATCAATTTTTGTTATTTTTCTAAAAGCTGGGGACATTTTCATCAACAGATAAGTGCCTGGAAAGGAACTGTGACCAAAGTGGAGGTTGGAGAATGGGATTTAGCTGTTTTTACTGTCACTGAGACCTGGAATCTGAACTCGCAGCACGAATCGGGGCAGAAGGGGAGATGAGTTTAGACAGATTGATGATGATGGGGCCGAGTGCAGGGAGAGGGCAGGCGTTATTCAGAAGCGCACATATGCTACCGGGGGGGAAAAAGTGAGACGTCACTCAGCGGCGGGACGTCCGGCTCACGTTCTCGCACTAGAGGCTCACCTGGCGCCGTCCCGGAGCCCGACTTGTCGAGGTAAGATTTAAAGGCGGGATTTAAGTTCCAAAACCCAGCTGTTTCACTCACGACGATCGCGCTGGCACTAGCCGGGAAGGGAGTCAGGCCTCGCCACTTTGCATGCGGTTATTTCCATTTCCAAAGAGTTTCAAACCATTATGTTACCAACTGCTCCAGATTGGTTAGTGACCCTATTCGCGTTACCGACCACATTATCGTTGTTTCCATCAGGAAAGAGAGGTTTTGGGAGACAATCCACGAGGAAGATGATGTTCACAGTTCCCCAGACGCTGACCTTGGGTGGGGGTGGTGGGGGGGGGGGGGGGGAGAGGGGGGATGGGGGGCAAAATCGATCTCCCTCACTGGCACTCCAACTCCAGCAGCGTGACTGTCCAAACAGACACTCTACTCACCCCCCACCAAAATATCCAAAAGCACAGCACAGAGCTCTCATAAATAACCAGAGATGAACCTCAACACCAACACTTAACCTCGAGCAAGCAGATCAAAAGGTCTAGAAACATGACTAGAAACACTGGAACATAAGTTCAATTCCCCATGTAGATCTGACAGCTCAATATGAGAACTTCCATTCCAAACAAATGGTTGAAAGAACGTTTTTGATGACTAGATGGACAAATCTTTGGATGTGTAACAGAAATCTGGATTGAACCAAACTGGAGGGAAGGTGTGGATTTTTAAATAACCATTAAGGGCCCATGTCCCGGTTGAGAGTGGTCAAAACCTCACTTCCAGAAAGCTTTCTCTCAGTGCTCTCGGGCACTTCCGTGTTGGCTCCTATTTCAATGTGTTTCTTTGCGCTCGCTAGTTTAGCCGACACGAAGGAGAGAAATCGCATCTTAGCATTAGCGGCAAGTTTGTGAAGCTGTGTTGTCCTTTTATTTAGCATAGTCATTTTTGCTATACAAAACAATTTCCTAAAATAAGTTTTCTCTGCACTTTTTGGTTTTACGCTTTATTTTCGTTTTCATATGCTTGCAATGCTGTTTTGCCCTTCATTATGTTCCTCTGCAAAACAATTTCCCCAAATTTGTTGAGTTTTTTTTATTTGCATTCTTTGTTTTTATATTTAATTTTGGTTTTCGTAAGTTTGTGGTGGTGCTTTGTCATTGTCTTTAGTGTGGTCATCTTTGCTATGCAAAAGAATGTTCTAAAATTAGTTTGTTTGTTCTTTCTACACTCGTTGTTCTGGTGGTTTTGTCATTTTTTTAAGTTTGTGTTGCTGGTTTGTTTTGGCATTGCCATTTTTGCTATGGAAAATAATTTCCCAAGTTTTGTTTTCCCAGCACTCTGTTTGTACAGATTCTGCACTGGTTTACAGTGTTTTTATTTTCATAAGTTTGTTGCTGTTTTTTGTTTTTCCACTTGGCGTTGTAATTTTTGCTCTGCAAAAGAATTTCCCCACATTTGTGAAGTTTTTATTCCTGCACTATTTATTTTTATGTTTTATATTTGTTTTTGTAAGTTTGTGATGGTGCTTTGTCGTTTTCTTTAGTGTAGTCTTCTTTGCTATGTAAAAGAATTTACCAAATTGAGTTTGTTTTCTTCTTTTCTGGTTTGTTTTTTAACTTGGTATTACCATTTTTGTTATGCAAAAGAATGTCACAATTTTTGTTTTCTCTGCACTTTTTTGATCTTACGGTTTATTTTTCTAAATTTGGTTAAGTTTGTGTTGCTGTACAACTCTTTTGTGTGAGTTGACAGCTATTATTACAGGCATTTATTTAAGATAGAAAATGACACTGTTCCAGACCTTTTTCACTAAAATGGACCAACACAGAACTGTTTTACACCACAGCCCACATTGCATTTAGAGAATGGGTCTCGGCACACAGGTTAGAAAACGTAAAAATGACATTTCTGCACAGACACATTCTCTAATCCCTAATCCAAAACATATTCTAATAATGGATCTCGTCATCCCAAAGCCAGTCACACCTCCAACACTTTAACCAACACTAACCTATTATGGACTTTATTGAACTTTTAACACTTTAAGAGCTAATCTCCTGCCATTAATCCTCCTCTACCCATAAGCCTCAGTCTTGCCGGCCCCAGTGCCGCCACCTCTGACCCGGGCTGTGATGAGGCTGCCCGACTGCCTCATTAAGAACCAGCATTTCACACCTCTAGCCATGTTGGGTCCAGCTGTGTGTGTGTGTGTGTGTGTACTGCCGACACAAAACACACACACTCTCTTATATTAACGTTTCCGTGAGCCGCTTCCATTGACTCTCATAATGACTAAATGTAAATAATTCTACAGCAATATCTAACTATGAATTATGATCTTTAAGGGGAAGCCTCACAAACCACTAAATGCATGAACACACACACACACACATACTCTTACTACACATACACACTCTATTACTGTCTTGGTGAGATACTTCCATTGACTCCCATATTGACTAGACGTAAATAATACTAAACTGCTCCTAATCCTAACCCTCACCTGACCCATATCCAGCCCTCCTCACTGACCCACTCTGGGCAACTGGCATCCCAGAGTGCATTGCACGGCCCGGACCTCTGATCTTAACCCAGTGGCCAGTAAATCAGACAGAAGGAGCTCATTAAAGAGCGGCAGTAAACAGAGAGAAGGGGAAACGATGTGAGGATGAATTATGGAAGACTAAAATATGGCAGCTGCGAACAGAATAATGGCAATATTTCATCTATAATAAATTCTTCCAGTAGCAGAAAAATATTTGATGCTTTAGCGGCTGGACACAAACGCCTCTAAACAGTTTTATTAAAATACTTAAGTTCAACTTGAAGCGATGATGTATGCAGTTGCAACTAACTTTGAGTTTTAAATGTTACAAATATGGCTGCACAGGAACATGACCAAATTGAATTAACAATAGTTTTTCTCATAACATACAACATCTTAACATAAATCAGAGATACAATTCAGACTGTAAAATGTAGAACGTAAAGTTCTAAGTGAAACACCAAATTAGGGAATTTCTTACAGCGATCAATACACAGCTTATTAAACTACACACTGTGATCGAAAGGTTGCCAGTTCAAGTTCCGGAATGGTAAAGATACCACTGAGCAAGGTACTGCCAGGTGATGCTAAAGCTGCCCACTGCTGCCCACTGCTCCTTCAAGGAGGCCCAAATGCATAGGTCAGATTTTATTGTGGTGCATTGTGTTCTGTGCTGTGTTCACAATGACATATCACTCAATCACTCTTAAGCACAGTCGTAGTTACAACTTACCATTTTAATCTAGTCTGGAATCTTCAAATTTTCCTTTATGTGAAAATTTCATGAACACCCAAGTTGTAACACTGACAACTCATAAAAGTTAGTCAAACCTGCATTAACGATTGTTTCGTAAGATCAGAATCCCATTGAAGGAACGCCTCATTCACCCTCTAATGATTTTTCCCTCCATTTTAGAGCTTGCAAATCTTCATTGCTAAACTAAAACGTCAGTGTCATGCTGCGAAATTCTGTTATGCAGAAGTCATAAAGCAAAAAAACAAGATTAATCTTTCCTAACGTAGCACACGTTTTCATAAGAGGTCAAACGCAGGGCAGAGTCCAGAATTGCTTCCTTGCATCGCCAATGGCGCGTTTTAGCGTAACTCTCACACACAGACACACACACACTCTCTCTCTCACATACGATCAAACAAACGCAACCGCATTCATTAGCCGCGCAAGGCCGGCGGCGGTAGGAAGGCTAATATTGGCCTGTGTGGTTTGGCAGGTCTGGTGTGGATTAGCGGCTAGCACCGTGCGCCGCATGAAAGACTTCCACTCTTCCACTCTTGGTCTTATCGCCTCCCCCCGTCCCTGATTTGAGGATCGAGGCGGCCCTGCCCTCAAAAAAAGATTACATTCACCGCAGAGGAAGAGAGAGGCAGAGAGGAACCTTTATGCTAACGCTTTTGCGTGACTGAACCACGCGCCTCAAATCTTTAGGCCTTTGTTTCTTTTATGTTTCTCATTTTGGAGATGTTGGAGGTCAAAACTTAGGTTCTTTTTCCGATTTGAACTTTGCTTTTAATGTTAACTGTTTTGATATAGTAGTTAGCTGCTCTACAAGCTACAGAGAAGATGTAGCTAATTATAGCCAAGCTATTTCATCCAGTAATACTTAATATTTGTGCTGTAGCATACTCTAAACAGAATTTAATTTTCAATAAGTGAAAAATTATGTTAAAAGTAAAACAAAGATCTATATTTGAACTTCTAAACTTCTCAAACACTTTCAGGGAAGTTTAAACTAATATTAGCCCAGATTTGTGGACTGATATTTCAAGTTTCCATTACATTTTTGTCTAGGTTAGCACAAAAAATAATAAAACAAAAAAATGCTAACATTGATGTTAACATTGAATAATAGAATTCTGATTTTATTATTTAACATGACATCGAATCACGATAAGGTTTCAATGACGTTTTGTGGGTAACGAGTGTTAAGTTTCTCGTAAGTCTTGCATAAGTTATGTGTTAAGTTCTGTCCATTTCACCTTTTCAGAGTCAATACAGTCAGTTAGACTCCATTCAATGACTCATCTCGATTTTTTTATTTTTGTAACAATATAGCATTTTGCCACACTACATTTTTATTTGTGAAACAAGTTATTTTAATAGCAGCCGCCCTACCTCAAAGCTACTGAAAAAGTTGAGTAAGTAGTAAGTAAGTAGTCAGTAAGTAGTTTCACTAGCCGATTCATATTCTGACAATTTCCCCCTCAACTAATTTTAGCACATTTTGTGGACTGATATTTTAAGCCCCCATTTTACTGTTATGGTCTGGATTTACACACTAAAAATAGTTCTAGTTCTTGGGGAATTACTTAATGCATGAAAAAAAGCTAATGTTAAAAGTTAGTTGTAAAATTAGAATGGGTTTCTAAAGGTAAAAGGGATTATAAGGCAAACAATGTGGACTATCTGTAGTTAGTCTTTGCCATAAATGTGTAACTTTCCACCTTTACAGTCAATAGAATATGGAGAATTTAGCATTTTAAGTAGATTATTGAAAAATTAGGGGTGTAACGATACTTTGATCTACATAGAAAAATCAATGTAATGATCAACGAGCCCATAGCATTGATATAAAATGTTAGAAAAAAACCAGACACCATACTACATTGTAATATATTGAACAGGAGGTCTATTTGAATTAAACAATAACTTTTTTTTCCATTTAAATGTCTGATTGAGCTTGGAACTAAACTCATCAAATGCTATTTTAGTTGCTTTTTGAGATATTATATGAATGGAACTGGTTGTATTCAATTTTATGATATTTTCCCCTATTGATAACTTGCTCCTGAAATGAATTTTAATCTTTTTGGTAGAGGTTGAATCTTTTTCGGTTGAATCGATATGATGTATTGAAGTAGCTTCTAGCTACCATTTCAAAGTAAAAAATTGCACCTGTATCCTTTTTCTTTCTCTCTCTCTCGTTCTTTCTTTCTTTCTTTCTTTCTTTCTTTCTTTCCCTGTCATCGCTCTAAACCCTACAGCCGTCTGTTAAACTTCCTATGACTAGATGGTCCTTCCCTATAAAAAATGGAGTCTATAACATGTTATTGTACACATTTACAACACGACCCGAGGCTGTCACACACTTTTTTGAAGTGGGAAGGAGCGTTTTACACGCCTGTCTGTGTTTAAAAAGAGAGAAAGAACCCCTATAGGGGCCTCTGTTTTCCTTTTACTTCCTTTTTTATGTTTTAGGGTGTCATAACTGTTGGGGTAGCTACTTTTAAAGCTACTTCTGATTAAAAGTAGTTACACTACAGCCAAGCTACAGTTTTAACATAGTTAGCCACACTACAAGCTACATAAAAAGTAGCCAACTGTGGCCAAACTATATCAACCAGTAATACTTAAGATCTGTATTGCAGGTGACTCTTAAAGCAAATTTACTTACGCAGTTCTTGCGAAGCTCCTGACATTCACCAGCATTTTTCGTACTTGAAATTTCTTTTCTGATAAGAGAGGACAAAATACACAAATTTTAGGAAAAAGGTTGATCTGTGCAATATAGTAACGTATTGGGTTTTTATCAGTTACAATTTATCTGTAAACTCAATGTTTTACTATAAGTATAACAATGTTACATTTAGTCATAAACGTTCATCATTATAAGAAGCAACTCGCAAACAATTTAAGAGCATGTCACCAATTTGATGTCGACTTTTCTTAAGAACAAATTTACAAAGACACTCATAGTTTTTTTCCGTTCTTTGCCTTTCTATATAACCCTTTACAGCAGTGGTCACCAAACTTTTTAAGTCCAAGATCACCTGACCTCAGCCCTGGTGAATGACAAGATCTACCTTTTGAAGCACTGAGAGAAAAAGACAGTAAAAACAGAAAAAAGACTGAGATGAGTATTTGTTTTTGTACTTTAAAATATATTTTTTGTAGCACTGTTCTATGTTGAGAATAATAAGCCATATAAATAATAAATATTTGATATAAAGTATGTTTTGTACATTAGTAACTTATTTTACACATAATTTTACACTATTTTTGGTAATAAATTAATTTAAGCAACAAAAAATTCTTAATAATATCTGCAGCAAGATCATTTCTCATTGGTCAATTAAAAGCATTTTTCTCTTATTTCACGCTACTATGAGAATGCGGCAACTCATCCAACAGAGGGGGAGTTAATCCGGCGAGACTGAGTATGTTTTTGCCTCATGTATTCATCTACATCTCAAAGACCTGGCGACCCCAGCTTTACAGACTCCTCTCATAAAGCGTTATACATGATATAAATGAAGCAGGTTGTTAATTAAGTTGTAGGCAGTTTTATATCATTAATAATAGTGATAAACAAGTTATAACAGCTGTGATACATTGACGCAGCATCACTTTTTGGCGATGGGTGTTTTACATTTTATAATAAGGCTCCTTTTTGCCAGATATAAATGTCAGTAACTCATTAATAAATGATGAAAATGCTAGGAAACATCACGATGGACGGGGGACTCACTAACTCAGACAGCAAGCTTGTTTTAGACAGATAGCTGATATCTAATAAATGGTAACACATCAAAAAATCAAATTCACCTAATAAGGAAGAACACTGCCAGGCGACTGGTGTTGTAATGGCGATGGCATGTTACCTGATGAAGTTTAACATTCTGCTTCAGATGAGGAAACAAGATGAGCTGAGCAGCTAATTAGCAATTAGCTTAAGCAATTAGTTAATAATTAAAGATCTTGCCAAATAGTGAGCCTGCACTGATGTATCACAACAGTTATAACGTGTTTATTACTGCTTATTAATGCGCTACAACCTAATTAACAACCTGATTATAAATCATTTATACAACTTTATAAGGGGGTCTTATTGTAAAGTGGTATCCTAATAGTAAAAATGTAGTTTTAAAGCACCAGCATTCAAGAAGTAACTTCACAAATAAGATGTTTTCATTTTTATTTTAGTTACTTCCCAGCACTGAAATAGTTTCAGGATGAGGGGCAGAGACGTTCCCAAATATAGAGATGACTAGTTTTTGAAGGTTTTTTCCATCTTGAAAATGGAATGGAAGGCGAGGAAAGGAAGAAAACAAGGAACAAATGGAGGAAAGGAGGCGGGGACGAGGGGGAGGAGGTGGACTGGGGGCCAATTTTTTACCTCCTCACATCTACGCCACATCTACGTCCCGAGCCGGGATGGATAGATAGTGACGGGGGTGGCAGTTGGTTTTCATTAGGTGCTCTGCTGCACGTAAGTATGTGACACACACGTGTACACACACACACACACACACACACGGTCCAATGTATTTTTTTAATATCCTCTTCAGACATGCAGGCCCCCTCCCTTCGCGTCCTTTACTTTAAATAATTCCTGTCATCTACCCTGTGGGGGCTCACTTGGAATTTGACTTCAAAATAAGGTCTGTACCTACACATGCCCATCCTAAAAATGCCAGGTCAGTCCGGTCCAGTCCAGTTTGGTTCAATCCGGTCCCCTGCCGGTGAATTTTCAGAGGGGTGCATTATGGGAATGGGGTGGAAACTGTCGTTTTTCGTTTGTTTGTTGCCCTCGGTGCATACCGAGACAAAATTGAACAGCAATAAAATCAAGGCCAGATGTTCAGTGCTGGCCGGGACTTCAATCGAGCGGTCAGGCCGCGGACGGGCCTCTGTTATCTCTCAAAGGCTGCCATGTGTCAAACGATGCCAGGTCTGGCATGTTTGGTAAATGCAACCAGGTCTGTCCGCAGTTATGCCTTGTTTTAAAAAGTGTTGGGGAGCAACTAACTAAAATAAGTGACACTACTAACTTTTAAAATGCTGTAGCGAAAAAAATTGCCCACTGCTTGTAACGATTACATGGTGGACGCAAACGTCTTCACTTCCAGAAGGTTCTTGCAAAGATCAACACTGTACGGTTCAACAGGTACAGTTCAAAACCAGTTGACAGTCCATGAGCAAAACAAATCCAAAGTACGGGGCCAAAATAGACAATTACCCAAACACAGGAAACAAGGGTCGGTACATAAAAAGGCAGATCAGGAACGTGCATGGTGTGCAGTCCAGGACGTATAAATACTTTGCAAAGAAAGAACTAGAGCAGGGTGGGCAACTCCGGTCCTGGAGGTCTGGTGTCCTGGAGGTTTTCCAAAGGAAGACCTCCAGGAAATCAGACCTCCAGGACCAGATTTGCCTACCCCTGACCTAGACCAATGCTCCCTAATTAGGCAATATAATAACATCTAGTATAATTAGGGGTTGGTGTAAAGACCTGGATCAGACAGTCCATCTGGAGAAGAAGACTGCCTCCTGGATCTGGACTGGCACCTAACTTCGTGTGATGTCCAAGACAAAAAACACATCAAAACTACAACATTCTAGGCCAGGGGTGGTCAACTCCGGTCCTGGAGGTCTGGTATCGTGTAGATTTTCCATCCAACTGGATTTCAGAACGTTCACACCTGGTCTCAGGTAGATAACCACCAGAAGAGACTGATCAGGTAGGATGGGAAACCTCCAGGATCGGAGTTACCTACCCCTGTTCTGTCATTTTGTGCAATGACCATTTTTGCTCCATTAAACTAGCAAACTTTGATCTGGACATGCATCTATGCCTGCCCTAAATTGCCTTGGTCCATACACTGAGATTCACTAAAACCAAATCCTAAGTGCAAGTGTTGTGTGTGAACGAGAAAGAAAGGCAGAGAGAACCTCAGACAGCCATTGCCTGTTCTCTCGAAATCATTGCTCTCTGACCTGCACCTTAAGTTCTGCCAAACTGCCAGCGCTGATTAGCTTCATCGGGTGGGGAAAAACGGCCCTCTCTAACCCGCATCTCCACTCACACACGCTAGCGCTAACATGTGGAAGGAGTTTTGCCGGGAACAAGAAAGAGACTCCAGGTGAAGCCTAAATGATGCTGCATTCCTTATGAAAAAAAAAAAAAAGACACACACGGAGGCACAATAAAGAGATCAAAAAAACGAATACAGAGACAGAGGAGGACATAAAAAAAAGAGAGACAGAGAGACACACACTGTAATTATCACCGCTAATAACCAGGCCCTTAAAGGCACTTCAGTCATTAAGCTGTAAATACAGAACAGTAAAAAAGGAAGGAAAAAAGAGTGCCCTGGAACACAGACGTTACTTGCAGAAAGCAGTCACATTCCAGAACAATCCAAGCCAAAAAAAACACACTTTGTGCAGCACAGATAGAGAAGACACAATCTTATTAATAGAAGCCATGTTATATATATATATATATATATATATATATATATATAATATATATATATATATATATATGTTATATATACACAGTATATGGATAGTGTTTTGTTCCTTGGTAGTAAGGGGGTTTGGGCCTGTGTCCACCAAACACATTTTTTGCCCTTAGAGTGGTTTAAAACCGCACTTCCAAAGTGCTTTTGTCAGTGATTCTCTCAGTGCCTCAGTCACCAAGAATTTCCCACGTTGCTGGAATTCTGTATTTCACGTAAACATTGTAAACGTCTCCTTTGAAAATCTGTAGTTTAGGGCTGACAAGATTTACCCGCGAATGGCGAGAAATGGCATCCTGCTGTTAGCGGCAGCGTTTGAACTAGATACTCACGTCTTCGAGACGTAGAGGCTGCGCATGAGATAAACCCTGCAAGAAAACAGCTGGGAGATTACCACCGGTTTATATGTCCCGCCCCTTCCCATTTTACTGCTGTAAGCAAGAGAGAGGTGGATATATAGACGAGCCCACAGCTGTTCCCCAGGTTAAACGGATTTCAACTTTGGGTATGCCCTGAGCACTGGGCGGCAAAAATAATCAACCAAAGTCTGTTTTTCCGCTGAAGGCACTTTAGCGCTCTGAACGCTGAAGCTCATTGGATTTGTGTTAAAAATAAGTGCTGCCAAATAATGCATTTTTCTGTATTAATTTTTCACTATTGATTACCACTATTGTATTTATTTATGCCTTACATTCTCAGTCACAAAAGTGCAAAAATCCCACTGAGTTGTACCACGGAGGAAAGCATGGGAACAACCCGAAAACAGCAACTCGAAGATAAGCTATCAGAGAGAGAGAAAAGAGAGAGAGACCCCAAATAGACCCCTTTAATTCCACAATCATGGTATAATATCCCTAATCTGGCTTCGTCCCGGCTGAGCTGCCTGCGCCACGTCAAACTCCCTACCGCTAACGCTAGCGTGTATACAAACTAGCTTGCGCAGCTCTAGCGGGGAGCTGGAGTGCCCCGAGGAGTAGGAGGAGGAGGAGGAGGAGGAGGAGGTGGCGAGACTCGGTGTGAAAAAACTGGAACCATGAGTGTGTTTGGAGTTCTTACGTCAGATTCACTCAACACAGAAGCATTTGTTTGTTTGGTAATTGCATCCAGCATCTTCGGGCTGTTTCGTCTCTATTTTTCTTCCTTCTTTCTGCTTATGCTTTAGGCTTTAAGAAAGCAAGAATGGACGCAATGAGTGAGTTTCTATAACGAAAAAATAGACTACTCTTTTTCTAAAAATATAAGAAGAAGAAGAAGAAGAAGAAGAATATAAATGATAAAAGAGGTAAAAGTGCAGTGTGTGTGTGGTGAATAAGAGAAAGCTGTTGATTTGTTGCAGGCCAGGCATGCTGTGTGTGTGTGTGTGTGTGTGTGTGTGTGTGTGTGTGTGTGTGTGTGTAACGAGAAATATATTAATATGTTGGTGTATGTGTCATGTCAAGTGAAAGTGTGTAAGCATGCAAAGACATTCTGTGTGTCCTCACCTCCTGACCCCACCTTCCTATTTACACACACACACACATGCCACACACACCCTGACGGGGTGAAAGTGAGGCATGTTAAGCCATCTGGCGTGCAACACACAAGTGTTGGTGTATTTGCTGTCAACTGAAAGTGGCATGCAAAGCCGGCTTGAAACGTGTGTGTGTGTGTGTGTGTGGAAGTCCATGTCTGATGAGAGATAGAAAAGAGAGACAGCAACAGTCCCATGTGTGTGTGTGTGTGTGTGTGTGTGTGTGTGTGTGAAATGAGTCAAATATGTTGCTATATGTTTTATATTGAAATTTTACATGATAATTTGTCCTGGAGAAAGTGTGTGTAATAAGTCAACAGATACTGCTTTCATATATTGAGTAAGGCGGTCCTGAGCGATGTATGTATATATATATGTATATATGTATGTATGTGTGTGTGTGTGTGTGTTGGTGTGTTAGTGAACTCATGGAACCCCTGTTGCAGCCGAACATCTGCCTCGCTTGTTGCAGCCAATCAGAGGCAGCAGAGCCTGTTTTGGACGGACCTGTGGGGCGGCTTGCCATCTTTCGAATCCTGGGTGAGCTGAACAAAGGTCAGCACCAGCCCTTCCCAAACCCCAACCCCCCACCACCAACTCGACCTCACACTCACACACACACACACACCGCTTTGGCTTGAGGAGGATCCTTTCCCAAAAATCTCACAGCTCAAGACAAAGACATGGTGCCCACCGTCCAGACTGAGTGGCCTCTCCTGCAACCCATGGGGGTGGGTATTTTGGGGGGTGGTGTGTGTGTGTGTGTGGAGGGATAGCCTCAGTGCACCTTGGGAGAGAGGCAGTGACAGCCATGATGATGAAGGATCCCACCTCAATCAGCATCATTATCTTTCATCAGCAATTTAACAAATTGTCCATAATATCGAGGTTCAGAGCTGAGAGACAGAAAGAGGGAGTCTAACTGAAGAGAGGGATGAGAGAAAGGCAGGACTGTGACTTGAGAGATGATGAGTGAGAGAGAACACAAAGGAGGGAGGGAGACAGAGAGGGAGAAAAGTGGAGAAAAGAGAAGGAATGAGGGTAGGGGAGAGAGAGAGAGAGAGAGAGAGAGAGAGAGAGAGAGAGAGAGAGAGAGAGAGAGCAAAAAGAGAGAGACAAGAGAGAGGATGAGAGAGGCGGAAAAGAAAGAGAAACAAAGAGAGAGAGCAAAAAGAGAGAAAGCATACATAGAGATAGGAAAGAAAAAGAGAGGATGAGATACAAAGGGAGAGAAAGAAAGAACAACAAGGAGAAAGTAAAAAGAAAGAGAAACAAAGAAAGAGAGGGATACAGACAGAGAGAGATAGAGAGAGGGAGGGAGGGAGGGGAGGGTACATTTGTAAGTAGTGTGTGTGTGTGATAGAGAATTAGGACAGAGAGAAAGATGAGGAGAGCAAGGGAGGAGAACAGAAAGCAACAAATAGATAGAGAAAGAGAAACAAACACAGACAGAAGACGAAAGAGAGGGAGAGAGAGAGAGAGAGAGAGAGAAAGACGGATAGTGAGAAAGAGAGATGCAAACAGGCCAAGAAAAAAAGAGAGAAACACTCAGAATAAGATGGAGAGAGAAACAATACATCATTCAGTAGGTAGAGGCAGCTGGATGATTATACAGACAGATGGAGTAAGAGAGAGAGAGAGAAATATAGATGCGGTGATGAAGATATGGACCTATCAACATTCTCTCTATCATCATCAATACTAATAATACTAACATCACTACTGTGCAATGACTCACAAACTGTCCAGACCTGGAACCCAGTCAAATGATGAGGCTCAGAGCTGAAAGAGAGAGAGAGAGAGATGTCCAGAGCTGAGAACGACAGATCAGTGAACGACAGATTAGAGTTGATGACGAGGGTGCAGACGTCCCACCAGACCCGACTGACGGAGTACTGTTTCATTTCTTCCTCAAATAGAGAGAAAGAATCAATCTTTAAATAGACAGTGTGTGTAAGTGAGAGGAAGAGAGAGACAGCGTGAGAAAGATGGAGATTTATATATTGAGAAAAAGGAAGAGACAAACAGAGAGAAAAAGAGAAAAGAGAGAGAGCATCCTTAATAAAGGACGAGATAGAGCAGAGTGAGTGCACCAGTTAAAGTACCACCTTACAGTAAGCAAAATGCCCCCAGCACCACCGGACACTGTCCATGTCAGCTGCCCACTGTTCTTCACACATGTGGGTGAAATGCAGTTCACAAATGATAACACAACATCAATTTGCTCATCGATACCTCAGCGGTACCTTCACTGCTACGGGACTTGAGCCGGCGATGCTGTGATCACAGGTCCAACTCCCTAACCGTTACACAACCAACTGCCAACCATCACGTCTGAAAAATATATGACAAAAAATGAAGTGTACAGCGCTCAAGCTACATGATCAAAATCATCACCTAAATCCAGGGTGGGAGGTCTATGCTCTGGAGCTTTTCCAGCTGATTTCAGAACATTCACACCTGGTCTAAGGTAGATAACCACCAGAAGAGACGGATCAGGTAGGATGGGAAACCTCCAGGACACCAGACCTTCATGGAAGATCACACCGAAGTTCCAAATCTGATCGGACAACGTTCTCAAACAGTTCTAGCAGTTTGAGCTTATAAAATCTGTCTGTCATTTTTTGTATAAAAATTAATTCATGAGTCATCAGTTTTGCCATTTCCTTACCAGTCAATTTTCCAGCCTGTTGTTAAAACGGTGTTGACATTTTTCCAAAATACATTATACATTACACACACATGTTCACACACAAACTCTTTCTATTCATTAACGCATCGCGACTAACATTTCCCGCCAATTTTCAAGTCGCAGGCAAGGTTTACGCGTTATCGGCTGTAATAACATCGCCCACGGCTCTGATTGGGTCCCCGCTGACAGGTGTGTCAGTTGCCTCTGCAACTCGCCGCTTCACAACACGTGCCCCTCTGTAAGCATGCAAGCGGGCATCACTGATGGCAATGAGGCCCACCCCCACCTCCCCACGGATCCCGCCGGGCACTGGCCAAACAGGTGCCTTAAAATGGGGCCCCGAGTTGTGCTCGTCATTAGCGCTCGGTTTCTCTCATTAGCCAGCACACTCCCACTTTCATCCGCTGGCCCTGTCAGTTTAATTTGAAGCATCTATGCTTTGGTAGAAGAGCCACTGACCCCTCACACCCTTTAACCCCTCCACCTCCCAGCCCAACGCCCAAATTTGGACCCCCAAGCCTCCCTCCTCCCCACCGACTCCAATCCCAACCCCAAGCCGGCCCCTAGCTAGCATCGGAATGGACAACTTTTTCTCGAAGTGACAGGGTGCGGTTAGTTGCCGTCTCTTTCACTCGAATCACCCACCAGCTTAGAGATACACACGTCTGTGTTCTGATAAATATGAAACATAATGATACAGCGTTTTTCAAGCCAAGCCATGTTGAATATTAATTATTTTTGACTCTGATTCTGAGCTTTTCAAATGTATTGATGCTTGTGAAAGCCTCTCGCGCCAAAGGACACACTAGTGCAAACACCTCGTGAGCAAACTTGTGTTCAGTTGTTTCCTCGCTTGTCCGTTTAGGGGCTGTGAACTAATCAAATATTTAAGTAAACTCAACAAAATCATAACCACTCTTGCTTGGTTCAAACAGTATCAGGACGTTTCAAATACTAACAAACCCCCAACTGAAAAAATTGACTGTGAGGTGTTCCACAGGGTTCTGTTTTAGGCCCCCTTTTATTTATTATTCACCTTTTGCCACTTAGGAATTTTGGCAATATATTCCATCATTATGGTGACAACACGCAGCTCAATCCACGCCAAGAAACGGTGAATGGTTGTGTGTTCTAGTACAATAACAATTGAGAAAGTTGCCATAGAGGTCGAATTGGCTCCAAATAGTTTGAAAAAAGCGGTAGCCTTTTGTGTTGGGGAGCTGATGAATCAGATTAATTTCCATTTTCTTGAGTAAAATCTTGTGATCTGCAACAAGTTCTTCTGTTTGGTCCCTCAATGTCCAGTAATGTTTATAAACAAAGAAACAAGAAAAATAATGTTACTTTCCAGGTTTTTTTTTTATATCTAGTTTTTTGTTCATCCCAAATTTTCCAGATTTCGTTTCAGAT
Source organism: Distichodus sexfasciatus (assembly GCA_032718565.1). Taxonomy (NCBI): domain Eukaryota; kingdom Metazoa; phylum Chordata; class Actinopteri; order Characiformes; family Distichodontidae; genus Distichodus; species Distichodus sexfasciatus. The sequence goes on along the minus strand of JAVGVS010000412.1, from coordinate 338,287 downwards.
TCGTTTACCCCCTAACTCTCTGCTCTCACTACTAGACCTAACTCTTTGTGGGATCATTGTTGACCTTTCTTTTCAAAACTAATTTTCCTCCACTAAGTCAAAACCTATGTATGGTTGTCCATTCAAATGTGAGCTACAGTATGTATAAAAGGGTTCAACTTGATTTCTTCATCTTCTGTGTTGCAACACAAACCATTAAACCAATGACCGTTAACATGTCCAGCATGCTTTTGAGTGACCAACACTGGGGTGTGTGTGTATATATCACAAGCACACTGCACTTGAGCTCAACTGGGGGAAATCCCCAAAAGTGGCATGGAGACAGCTGCTGTGACAGAAGACAGGAGGAGGGGAGAGGAAAATCAGGAGAGAAAGAGAGAGACGACAAAGTTCCTCATCACCAGCAAGAGCCCGAGGGTGGAAGAGTGGAATAAAGAAAGCAGAGAGAGAGAGAGAGAGAGAGGTTGAGTCAGAAGGCACAGTGGCTGCGGGCACGAGCAGCACAAAAAGGCTTGTAGGGTGAAAAACATTATTTTAGCGGCCCCCACATCGTAATAGAAGCCAGATGTGCAGGGATTAACAAAGACCATTCACTCTCTCTCTCTCTCTCTCCATCCCCTCCTTCCTTCCCTCCCTCGGTGTCTCTCTTCATTTTTCTCTCATCGTGGCTTTTCTAACAGTCCCTCAGTAGGTATCACTGAGTGTAAATGTGTTCACGCTACTTAAGAAAGTGTATAAAAATATTTGTCATCTGACATGTAAAGCTAAAATAAAAACACTGCTTTTGCAAGCAGATTAAAATTTTTATACCACATTAAAAACCGTTCTAACACTTAAAATAAAAAGTTGGCGAGAAATATTCATTGATTTTGAGGTTTAGTTGGTTTTTAGATTCAGGTCTAATTTAATTAACTGCATATTCAGCAAATAGAGAGAATATAGCTTTTTTACTGCATAGTTGTGTAAGAAATGCATGTTTTATAATCTATGCTTTGATGACAAAGTTTGCACATATCAGCTTTTTATAAAGATGTCTATTATAGAAATGTTATTACGTCGATGCATTGATTAATTGTTGTTAAGGAAGGGCAAAAATTCATCTCAGAATCATGATTATTAGGCCTCTATGAAAACTTAAATTCTATGAAATTCAGACACGCATCTCGGCCCCTGGCCACCGCTGGCTGATGTCACCTTGTTCTGCTCCGGCTGTTCCAGTGACGGCTACTACGGTGTTCTAGCAATATGGCAACTAAATAAGTTGAAATAAATTTTGTGTCTTTCCAGAGTAAGTCGCTTTTATTTAGATGATATCACCGTGTTAGTGAAACTCATAGGACGTGAACTCATGTTGTGTTGCTCATCAGCTACAAACACTGGTTTTATTCGTGACTCGCTTTCTTTTAAGTTTTTCTAAGCGTGTTACAAAATCGGGGGATGTGTAACTGCTTACAAGAAGCAACCAGCAGAGTGGAACATTCGCCCAATTACTTATGACACGAGCTCCTGCATGAAAACTCAGAAATAAGTTTTGTATTATAATCTAAAAATTGTATTTTTTATTTAATGTCTATACTATTCATACATTCTATAGATATATAAATATTATATAGATATAAACACTAAAATTTTATACTATCAAGAGCTACAAAAAAGAACACATTTGTTATACTTTTAAAGACTTTTTATATAAGCATGGCTTACTTTGCAGTATCGATAAGATGTTAATATTACAAAGAAAATATTTTTTGCTTATTGCTTTTCCTATTTATATAAATTTTGACAAATTTTAGCTCCAACTATGAAAGAATCTATGATGGAGCAGAATGAAAGAGAAACAGAGGAAAGAACAGATAGAAACAGAAAGAGAGACAAAAGAAAAATGATGGAGAAAGAGAACAGGGGGAGCAAAAGAAAAGAATGAGAGAGAACAAACAAGAAAGAATGATAGAGGATGAAAAAAGCAAGAATAAGAGAGAACAAAAACAGAGAAAGAATGAATGAAGGAAGAATGATAGAGGTGAGGTAAGACAGAGAAAAGAGATAAAGAGTAAATCCCAGAGAGAGAAATAGTGAAAGAATTAAAAAGAGTATGTGAGAAAGGAAGAATGAGAATGAGACAGGAAAAAAAAAGACAGAAAGAAAGAGGATGAGTGAGACAGAATGAGACAGAGAAAGGCAGAAAAAAAGAGAATGGACAGATCCTGCCCTGATAAAGCAGAGGGACAGATGGAGTCCTGCCCCACTGTAAGTCCATTACTCAGAGAAACACCGCGACAGGAAGTGCCGAGTTGGAATCCCTCCTTCTCTGAGAGAGAGAGAAAAAAAGGGAAAAAAGCGTCTCCTCTTCCAAAGTCAACACATTATGTGAAGTGGATCACATGCTTCCCTTTCTTCCCTCCACGCTTACATCAGCATGTGGGAATAGGAGAGCCTGATAATGTTGCAACTGGAAGCGAGTGTGTGTGTGTGTGTGTGTGGAAGACGAGTGTTATTTAGTGAAATAGTAGAGTGTTTTAATGGGTCATGTGGCAAACACAACAGGCCCAGAGGAGCAAGGATTTGAGACAGCTGGGTAGAGAGAGAGAGAACAGAGAGGGAGGGGAGGATGAAGAAAAGAAAGAAAGAAAGAAAGAAAGAGAGAGAAATTAAGAACGAGAGAAAGAGAGCAAATGGGAGAGAAATGGATAAGAAAAAAGTAAGGAACGAGAGAGAAATGAGAGAGAAATAGACAGAGAGCAACAAGTGTTATAGAGGTTTGACAGATTTGCTATATTAGACGGCAACACGACAGGTTAAGAGGTGTGTGTGTGTGTGCGTTTCAGCAATTGTTAGCTCAGTGAAAGGTATATACTCATGAGTGTGTGTGTTTACATACAGTATATCATTTGGGAGGAGGGTGAGAAAGTGTGTGTCTACACTGAAAAGACAAATCCCTTGATCTGTTGCTGGCCTCATGCTACCCAGCTGTCTCCCCCTCCCTCGCTCTCGCTCTCTCCCCCTCCCTCGCTCTCGCTCACTCTCTCTCTCCCCTCAGTGCCCGCACCTCCTCTGCTGGACTCCATGCATGCCATCTCAGCTTGAGAGAGAGAGAGAGAGAGAGAGGGAATGCAGAAGATCAGAAGATGTGTTGGTTATCTGTGAGGGCTTCAGTGTGTCATCCAGTTACGCACACACACACATCGCCCCCTATGCTCCCGCTGTCTCTCTGAGCTCACATCACCCCCAGAGTCCAGCTATGCCTGAGAGAGAAAGAGAGAGAGAGAGAGAGAGAGAGAAATGAAAGAGAGAAAAAGAATGTAAAGAGACAAAAATGGGAGAGAAACAGACAGGGAGAGGAGAGGCGAGGGGTCGAGAGAAGGAGAGTTAGGAGAGAGAAGTAGAGAGAGAGAGTGTGTGTGTTTCTATCCCGTGCTGTGTATGAATGTTTGGTCTGTCACCATAACAGCCTGACCTTTGACCCCATGCGTCACTACATGTCGAAAAGTCTGGCAACTCACGTGTCACCTCAAGTTCAACCCTGGACCTTCTCGGGCTAGGGAGGGCAAGACTAATCACTGCACCGGCTGGGTTACCGCTTCCACTCAGGTATCATATTAGCTGTGATGTCATTACTGTACACAGATGAGGCAGAAATATATCAAATAAATGCGTGCTTGATGGTGAATGAGATTGAAGGTGGGTGGATGGATGGATATGGATGGATGGATAGACTGGAGAGATAAAGAGAATGAGAGTGAATAACGACAAATTAACGCGCAGATGAATAAAAATGGAACGAGTGAGAAAAAGAGGCAGAGATATAAATAAACATAAATGAATCATAAATGAGGTAAAATATTCAATTCATTGTGGCTGCGGCTTACCAGGATGCACACACACACATTGCATTAGAACAGCAGCAGCGGTCAAACCATTCCACAAAAGTGTGTGTGTGTGTGTGTGCCAGGAGAAAGACTTTGCTTTTGCCTCTATGAAAATTATGGTGCATTCCACAGAAACTGGCACAGGCCCCACTGCTATAGGCAAGACAAAAAGTAATGTCTGAAGTAGTAAATAACTCACACACACCACACACACTCATGATGAAGAAGAAGAAGAGATATTATGTGTGTGTCAGTGAGTGTGAGTAAAGTATGAAGGTGTACTACACCCACCGCTGGGGTCGAGCACAAGGTTAATTTGTTGCACTAACCTACCCACAATGCAACGGTGTGAAGGCTCATCAGTTCTGAATGTGAGCGCGCGCACACACACACACACACACACACAGTTACAGGAGGCATTATGTGATAGAGAAAAAAAAGAATGGGACAGGATGAGAGAAGGAGATAGAGAAGAGAAAGAGGGGAAAAAGGAAGAATGAAAGAGAAAAGGAGAATGGGAGAAAGAGGTGAAAGAGTGAGAGAGGTGAAAGAAAGAAAGGTGACAGATGAAAGAAAATGAAATGAGAGAGAAAGTGAGTGAGGTGAAAGAGCGAAAGAAGAGAACGAGCGAGAGAGAGAGAGAGAGAGAGAGGTGAAAGAGAGTAAGAAGTGAAAGAGAGGCGAAAGAGAGAGGTGAAAAAAATGAATGAGACAAAAGAGGGAGAGAGATGACAGAGGGAAAGAAGTGAACGAGAAAAAGAAGTAAACAAGAAAAAGAGAGAGAGAGAGAAAGAGAGAGACTGCAGTTTAGTACCAAGCCCCTCGGAATAACCCAAAACAGGAAAGTCAGAGAAAAAAAAAACAAGCAGAGAGAGATGGAGCGAAAGCAGACGGCCTGGACAGGAGAGAGATGGATGAAGTTCTCAGCAGTGTGAGGGAGATTTGAGAGAGAGAGAGAGAGAGAGAGGGAGAGAGACGGAGAGAGAGATAGCGAGAGAGAGAGAGAGAATGGGGAGGGTCATTGTTTTTGTATCTGCATTCATAATATAGGCAGTAACTGTGGCAGGAGAGGCTTAGATTTCCACCACCACCATCACACACACACACACACACACACACATCTTACAGTGCAATAAACTTCACACACACAATTCCCGACCTCCAACCGAATTCCAATCTTCATGTGATAATTTTACCTTCACATTTGATTACGATGTATTGAACTGGAGCTTCATTTTTATTAAGAGAAAACTTTTGATTACAGTGTCTGAGAAGAGCACGTTATATCAACACATGACATTGTTTCATATCGACTGCTGGCTCCTCAACTGAATCGGATCAATATCGATTACAGTATAGCGAGACATTGTTCATTGAATCGAATCGAATCAAATCAAATCATTGTCCATTGAATCAAATCTAATCAAATCGTTGTCCATTGAATCTTTTTTCATTCTTTACTGGGAACAAAGGAAAAGAGAGAGAGAATGAGAGAGAGAGAGAGAGAGAGAGAGGGAGTGGACTCAGATCTCCCGGCCTTTTCAGCGAGCTGTCAGGTGACCGGACCACAGGTTGGCTCTTCAGGTGTGTGACAAAAATAAAAGACTCCAGGATGGGCTTCAGACAAGATATGGGGAGAATGAGGGGGATAAAGGGTCATTTACCCCGGGGCGGGGTCATGACTTCTGACTCCCGACCCCCCTCTCTTTATTCTATGAAAGAGGGGAATTCAGAAGGGAGGAGGGCAAGCCTGGACAAGAGCAGCCACTGAGAGAGAGGGAGAGCCACAGACGGAAGGGGAAAGAGTATGAGACACAGACAGAGAGAGAGAGAGAGAGAGAGAGAGAGTGAAAGAGAGAGGGGAGAGAGAGAGAGAGAGAGAGAGAGAGAGAGAGAGAGAGAGGAGATGAAAATTAAATAAAATTAAATGAAAAGAATGAGAGAAATATAAGACAAAAAGCAAGAGAGGAAGAGAGAGAGAGAGAGAGAGAGAGAGAGAGAGAGAGAGAGGGATGAAAAGAAATGAAAGAATGAGAGAAATGTAAGACAAAAAGATAGAGCAGGAGGCAGAGAGAGAGATGTAAAAAGTCTGAGACAGACATGGCGACAGAAAGGAGAAAAATTGTGAGAAAGACAGAAGGACTGAGGAGACAAAAAGAGACTGATAGAAAGAGAGAGAGACAGAGAGAGTTAAAGAGTTTGAGACAGAAAGAGAGATATGCATAGAGAAAGAGGGGAGACAGAGTTGAGAACGTTTGTGAGAAAGAAAGGGAGAAACATACATAGACAGAGAGACTTACAGATAGAGAGTAAGGCAATAAGACAGAGAGTGAGAGAGAGATGGAAAGAGTCTGAGACAGAAAGAAAATTAACAAAAAACGTTATTACAAATATTTAACATTTATCACAGCGGTCTGTCCCCAACCCCAAATCATGCTAAGACATCTAAATTTATAGTGTCTATGCATGGTCTGTCTCTCTCTCTTTTTCTCTCTCTCTTTCTCTCTCTCTCTCTCCCTCTCTCTCTCTCTCTCTCTCTCACACACACACACACACACACACACACATTTTCTCAAGCCCACTGGGGACATGTTCATTACTGCTGTTCCTCACTTTCCCCTTTAATCTGTATTAAAGGGCCTGGACGACCCCTAACCCTTCATCCGTCTCATCATCATGTGCCTTCCAGATGTGCAGACGCCAGAGTCGCTGTGCGTCGGCCAGACGAGCGTTAATGACGCCCCAACCAACAGGGGGCACCACTAATCATCATACTTCCACCTCAAAAAAATGAAGGTTAAAACGTCAAAACGTTAAAAATCCAATATGAGGTCACGTTTAGAGTTAATCACACCATATATTTTTAGTGATCTTGAGATCCGTCAAATCTAATCTAATCTAATCATTGTCCATTGACTCAAATCGTTGTCCATTTAATTGAATCTAATCGAATGGTTGTCCATTGAATCAAATAGAATCATATAATTGTTAATTAAATTGAACCTATGCAAATCACTGTGCATTGAATCGAATCAGATCAAATCGTTGTCAGCTGAATTTAACCAAATCAAATCGTTTTCCACTGAGTTGAATTAAATCAAATTGTTGTCCATTGAATCGAATCTAAACAAATCATTGTCCATTGAATCAAATCAAAGCAAATCAAATCATTGTCCACTGAATTGAATTTAAACCATTATCCACTGATTTGAATCAAATCAAGTCATTTCTATTGAATCGAATCAAATCATTGCCCACTGAATCAAACTGAATCAAATCATTGTCCATTAAACTGAATCTAAACAATCATTCCAGATGAAAGTTATCTCAAGTTATTTGCCTTGTAACCTCAACATGAATCTTGAGATTCCAAGTTATTTTTCTCCCAATCTTGACCTAACAAAAGTCATTATCTCAAGAACGATTCATTTGTCTCGTGATCTTGACATAACAGAAGTCATTCTCTCAAGATTATCTGCAATCTTACAATAGGTTTAGTGTCTTGTCAGTAAATGATCATCATAAAGTTATATTGAAATATATCAAAATATAGTTATTTTCTTAGATTTAATAGAATTTTAGTTTATTTTCAACTTAATTCAGTTCTATTATCTTTTCGGTTTTACGGAACTTTCGTTTGTTTACTAGGGTATCATTTTGTATTAATATGTATTTTATAAGAGACTAGAATTGATTTTATATAATCCATTTTATGCTGATTATATGTAATAAAACACAATCAAATAGTTAATCTGAAACTTGACCACAGGATGGTCACAAATCATTTTTGAAACTTGAAACTGACCAGAAAATTCAGCTTCAGAATTTTTTAAAAAAGTAACATGACTTTCAGTCTTCGTCCATCACTCACTCTCTCTCTCTCTGTTTCTCTCTCTATCTCCCACACCAGATGTTGAGTGTTTACTGGCTGTAAAAACGTAGAAAGCGAGCAAGAGAGAGTTTTTTCGCTGCTCTCGAAGGCTCTGGCTCCGATCCATCCGGCAGCCGGCTGGAGAAAAATATTACATAAATATTGCTTGTGTTGTAATGTGTTAAAATAAACATTTTCCTCATGGGAAACACAGACGAGGCCTTAATGATAATAATCATTTTCGAAGGGGGAGCTGAAGGACTCTCACACATACACACACACACACACTCAGAACCGATGTGTCGCTTTACATATAAATCACGGCACGTAATCGGATGTGAGTTTCATGTGATTTGTGTTTATTTCGCAAAATTTAACACAATGTCATCAAATCCCTGTGTGTTTCTCTTGCAGCTCTTTCTTTTCTGACTTAATTATGCTCATAAACTCGACATAAATCTCAATCGCTTTCCACGTCTTTCCCTTTCAGCTGAAATTCAGCAAGCTGTCAAGCTACTATTTAAATACAATAGTTAGATATAATAGAGAGTGTTTTGATTTCAGTCTTTCACTTGCATGTGAAAGTGAGTGATTATTTTGTCATTGTGAACACACCACAGCACAGTGCACCACTGTGCATTTGACCCATCCGTGAATGAGCACTGGGCAGCTAACAAGGGCAGCGCCCAGGGAGCAGTGCTTGGGGACGGTACCTTGCTCAGTACCTCAGTGGCAACTTTACCGGTCCTGGATTCAAACCTATGACCTACTGATCACGGGGCGAACACCCTACCGTTACACCACCAACTGCGTAATGTGTAAAATTTCCCCAAATGTGTAATATTTCCGCTGTTCGGCTTTTCAGAGTTCATAAACACTTGATGGTTCAATATCCTTACGCTATTACGCTAGCCATTTTTACACTAAATAGTATCCCATTTAAAAAGAAAAAATGGGATGGGTCAAATGCAGAGGTAACATTTGGTTGTGGTGCACTGTGTGCTGTGCTATGCTGTGTTCACAATGACAAATAATCATAGCTGTCTTTGTGACAAAGTAGTGTTTTGGCCAAGGTACATTGCTGTTTGTAAAGAAAATAGTTACTGGAAAAGCTAAAAAAATTTAAAAGTAGCTCTGCTACTAGAAATCAGCTAAAAACAGTAGCATCACACATTTTAGCTAGCTGTTCCCGCTTCCAGAATGACCATCAGATCAGTGGATTATACATGACCCTGCACGAAAATGCTGCTATGATTTAGTTTCTCGACGCTGCTCATACACACTTATCTCAGGTTTGGACACACTCTCTCGCGCTCTCGCAGACACACACACGCACACTCAGGGCCTTGGTAACGGATCACACTCTCTCCCTGTCCAATTAAGCACACTAACAAGCTTAGCAGGTCTGTGAAAGGCAGATTTACTGCTACTCCACTGCACTGGTGATTACACTAAGACTGTTCCAGCCTTACAAGAGCTTACTACTCACACATGCTGCAGCTCTCCATCTCTCTCGGTTGCACACTCTTTCCATCTCTCTTTCTTTCTCTGTATCAGTGCTTCTCTCTCTGTCACTCGCCGTACATATTCATGTTCATATTCATAGTCACAATAAACAATCAACAAATTTTTATGCATTGTCATCCAACGTGAATAAAGCGCTACTACAGTCCCACACCTGCCGAAACCCCTCCAGATCCCCCGGAAACCTGTAAACCTTATGTTCCAAGGTTATACATGCTTTAACCAGTGATTTAAAAATAGAGGAAACTGCACAATGTAGCCGGTGTTCTAACATGCGCTTTCTACTGGAATATATAGCCATTTTATAGCCTCCCCTAAAAGATAATTTAATAAGTTGGCACTTCTTCCTCTTCTTTCTGCAATATGGAAAACCAAAAATAAACCCAGTAGAACTAAAAACTTCACCAAAAGATCCGAACAAGCAGCTCAATATTGCAAACAGTGGTACTAGCCGGTAACAGTATACAAAACAATGAAAGATGGTCTCTCTACAATCACAAAATGGACATTTGTCACTACTTATAGGGGGGAGAGAGAGAGAGATAAAGAGAAAGAGAGTGGGACACTCAAGCCCAGAGGAAAAAGGCTAAAGGAAAGGGTGAGTGAGTGAAAGAGAGAAATGGAGAGGCAGAGAGAGAGAGAGAGAGAGAGAGAGTTCTCTTGATGAAGGGCTAAAGGGCTGAGAACAAGTCTGCAACAGAATGGAGGTCTGTGTAGGGGGCCGGCCTGCACACAAACCCCCCATTCAGCTGCAGTCAGCCGTGTACAATGCCTAAACTAACATCACTGACATTTGGAGCTGCCCAAGCTATAGAGCACCAGAAGAGAGGGGGAGAGAGAGAGAAGTGTTCCAACACACCCCCGAGCAGCATCTCACCCCATCAAATATTCATCCTAAACAGACAGAAGGAAGGGATGAGAAACAGGGTGGAGGACGAAAGAAAAGCATGGAGAGGGAAGTCTGAAATGAGGTACTTGGAAAACAGAGGGGGAGGAATGGAGAATGACAGAGAGATGAGAGAGAGACAGAGACAGAGACAGAGAGAGACACAGAGAGAGAGTGGCACAGAAAGAAAAGAAGACTGAGAAAGAGGCAGAGAGAGAAAAAGGAGGGATGAGAAGAAAGAATGAAAGATAAAGAGAAAAAGCATGACAGAGAGAGACAGGAAGAATGAGATACACAGAATGAAAGAGGAAGAATGATTGAAATAAAGAGAGAGAAAGAAAGAATGAAAGAGGGAGAGGAACAAGGAGAGAACAACCGAGACATAAGAAAGCAGAGATGAAGCGGAGAAAAGTAGGGATGAAGAGAAGACAAGAAATGGAGAGAGAGTAAAAAAGTGTAGAGAAAAACAATAGATGAGGGAAAAGAGGAGGAATGCAGAGGGGAGGAGAGTGCATGATGAGAGAGAGAGAAAGAATGGCAGAAAGTAAAGTACACTAACGTGCACTATGTTAGTTGCTAAACTGCACTATGTTAGTTGCTAACGTACATTATATTAGTTGCTGAGGTACACTATGTTAGTTGCTAAGGTACACTATGTTAGTTGCTAACGAACACTAAATTAGTTGCTAATGTACACTATGTTAGTTGCTAATGTACACTATGTTAGTTGCTAACATACACTATATTAGTTGCTGAGGTACACTATGTTAGTTGCTAATGTACACTGTTAGTTGCTAATGTACACTGTTAGTTGCTAATGAACACTAAATTAGTTGCTAATGTACACTATGTTAGTTGCTAAGGTACACTATGTTAGTTGCTAACGTGCACTATGTTAGTTGCTAATGTACACTATGTTAGTTGCTAAGGTACACTATGTTAGTTGCTAATGTACACTATGTTAGTTGCTGAGGTACACTATGTTAGTTGCTAACCTGCACTATGTTAGTTGCTAACGTGCACTATGTTAGTTGCTAACATGCACTATGTTAGTTGCTAACGTGCACTATGTTAGTTGCTAACCTGTACTATGTTAGTTGCTAATGTACATTTTGTTAGTTGTTATCATAATTAGCAACTATGCTTTTGGGAAACACACCCCTGGTTTGTGGACGATGAATATTGGGAAAGACCTTTCAGCTTCCACCTCAAGCTTGGTACCAAATGAGCTGCGCAGTCACAAATTTATGAATGCTCACAAGTATACAGGTTTCACTAACACACTTACCTCAGAAAATGACTCACTCACACACATACACACACACACACACGTCAAGGGTGCAGAGCCAGTGCTCCCTGATGACGTGCAGGAATGGAAGCAGAGGCGAACACAAGCACCCGCGTATGTTTAAACAAACCTGGCTCGGCCTGCACGGTAAACAAGCCAGGACCACCAAGCCTGATTTCCTGGCAGTCTACATGCATACACACTCATACTCACACACACATACACACTGCGGGCAGAACCACCAGCACCACAGAGCCAGGACCTGATGCCCTGCACCAGCTCAGTCATGATGTAGGAGGTAGTCGTTTCCAGTGTATGGTGAGAAATTGTGTGTGAGCTACAACGGGGGGCAACAACAACAGTAGCAACAAAGCTGTAGCCCCCTCGTGCTTTGTGCATCCTTTTTCATGGCACTAAAGACAGTGAACCCACACTCATGAATGCACCAACACACATAGTCAAGTGTCGGCAAACTGATGCAGCAAAGACAGGGACCAAACCCCCGACACAACTCTGCATCACGCTACGAGACTCGTCCAGCACTTGTTCTGCCATGCATTCCCAGAGTGCTTTGCTGTGAGACAGCTGCAATGTAGGGCAAACGCTGGCAGGTCCGGGGTGATTACGACTCTCTTAAGATAGCCAGACACACGCAGTTCCCCAAACCCCCCCCTCAACACAAAGACTGGACTGTCCAGCCTAGTGCTCATAGCCCCCCCTCCACACTGTACTGGAACTAATATCAAATTTGTCTAGGCAGGAGTCCAGTCTCGTCCACCTCCACCGTCCTGTGAGACCCCACGACCACAGACCCCCATTCAGCCGAGCGCCCATCGCCATGGGCAACCACCAACACAACTTTATCATGTTAAATGTCAGCAAATTCAAGGCACAAACTCTTCATCTCCGTCACTGTGTCCTAATTTGCTCCCTGTTTTCTAAGCAGTGCACCAAGTGTGTCATTCATGATGGAGAGTTGATCAAACACAACAAAGTATGTCTTGGGCAACCCATGATTTTTTTGCAAACCATTAGGACAATAGTTTCTGTAGTCACCCCTTGTCCAGCAGACCCATGTGATGGAAAAAACAGAATGCAGTAAACATGAGTCTCGACGTGAAGCACTTCTATACTGATCACTAAAACCACTGGACACAAATCACCATTTCAAAGACAAGGAATGAATTGGTCACGCAATTTTGGGACCCCCATAGGTTATTAATGAGGTAAAGTTACCACAACCATCTCATATACATACTTCACACAGTGCTATACACATTCAGCAAAGCAAACTAGCTAAGTAGACAGACAGACAGGCAGGTTAGTAGGTAAGCAGCCAGGTACGTAGTTAGGTAAACATGTAGAAAGGAGGTTATGTAGGTTGTTAGCTAGGTAGATGGGCTGGCAGGTAGGTAGTTAGGTAAACAAGTAGAAAGAAAGATATGCAGTTAGTTAGCTAGGTATTGTCACACGCACTCCGATCCTATGACTGGCACAAGGACCCGGAAGTAGTCGGCACGATCGGGACGTATAAAAGGAGGCTTTTTCTCGCGGCTCACTGCTCAGTCATTGAGTCACCAGCCTATCTCTGATTTCGGTCAACCTCAACTGTGAGTACTCTCAGTTATTTGGTTATCTCTTTGATTGAGTGTGTGTCTGATAGAATGCGGGTTCCGGTGGGAATCCTTACTCTTTGTTTTAGAGAGTTCTTATATCAACTCGCGTGGTTCTCCTACCTATTCGCGTCTCACTCTGCGTTTGGGTTAACCATCCATGCTACATGGGCTAATGACTAACGGCAAGCATTTTCGTCAAAACCTAACCAGATCCCTGACAGGTACAGTATATAGGTAGGCTTGGAAAAAAGAAGAAAAAGAAGATAGTTCGTGCCCTACACCTAACTGCCGGCAGTGCTGAAGTAACTATGGCAGCCTGGCTAAAAAGGGAGAGCTGGAAGGTAGGACAGACATGAGGGCTTCCAGGGTTCGCCATGTCAAACCACCAGCAACAAACTTGAGTGATCAGTGAGAGTGGTAGGACCACAGCACCAGTCCCCCCCCTTCACCTTTTTTCCCAAATAACCATGAACCCCCAGATCTCACCTTTACCTAAGAAAAGGGACTTTTATATCCAAAAGACTGACTAAAGAGGTAGGTCTTAAGCCTTCACTTAAAAGAAGAGATTGTTTTTGAGCTCCGAATGCTAATAGGACGTTTATTCCACAACTGTGTCAGCTGCCCACAGCTCCTTCATGAATGGGTCAAATGCAGAGATCACATTTCGTTGTGTGCTGTGGCGTGTTGGCAAAGACAAATAATCACTTTCACACCTAGACATTACGTCAGTAGGTAGGAAAAGAGGTAATCGGGGAGCTAGTTAGGCAAGAAGGAAGGTGATGGGGTAGGTAGGTAGGTTGCATATGGTTTGAGTCTCTGTTCTTTTTTGCAAGTCTATCAGGGTTTTACAAGCTGGAAAAGCTACATTCTGGTTAACGTGTGTGTTAGAGTGTGTGAGAGAGAAGATGAGTAAAACATGTCTGTCCTTCACGTGCCGGATTCCCCCCTTAGTCCCTGTCTGTCAGAGTAATTTGTTTTTGGAGAGAATCTGACTGTCCATGAGAAATGCAGTATCCGAGTGGATATACTGTCATTAAGTTTAGCATGAAAAAGAGAAATGAGGAAACGTGAATGTGCTTGGTCACCTCTGTGATTAGAAGATCGCTCTGGGCGGCACATGGCCTGGATTTCCACTTATGAGAAAAAGCCTGTTTGAGAAAGAATACCAAGAGAATAAGGAAAAATGGCGTAACGGGGTAACGGAGAAAGAAAAGATGGGGCGTACGATCTTATCTGCTGCTGACACTTAAACATTTTAGCCGTTGATTGATTGGCGCGCAGAAACAGAGTCCAGATCTCCTTAAGAATATGCATCTGACTCTCTGCTGATCTCCGCCAGCAGAGGTTATAGTTTAACATGGACGTCTGTTTGGCTCCGGTTCCCGCTCGGATTCCGACGCTCTTTATCTCTCGGGACTTTTGTGTGGGGGGAGAGAGAAAGAGAACGAATGCACACTGGGCAGGAGAGGGGATTCATGAACAAAAAGGAGTGTTTCACAAGCGCCGTCCAAAAAGCGCAACATTCCTGGAAGCCATCAGCATAAAACATAGGGAGGCATTACCGGATCCCTGGGTTATCAGACTTTGAAGTTTCCCAAGAGTTTTTTGCGTTGTGCAAGTGTGTAGGCCCGAGGCGGGGATGGGGGGGTAAAAAGGTTTCATCGATGCATTATTCATTTTTCACAACTGGGTGTGGAATACTTCTCTCTTGACGGCGCTGTCTTTATGATTAAACATGTGACGGTAATGGACGAGGCAGGGGGAAAAAAAAGCGTTGGAAATGTTGAGATACACAAAAACACACAAGGGAAGAGCGAGAGAAAGAAAGAGACAGACATGCAGAGAGACGAGGAGCGCAAGGGGCCTCTCTTCCTCTTCCTCTCTCAAGAATAGCACACACCTGACCACAATTATATCCTCCAAGCCTCTCTCTGACCTCCGACCTCCACCCCTGACCCATAAGTTGTGCGCTTTGAGTGTGTCAAGTTTAATCAGAGATACATACACATGCATGTACACACACACACACACACACACACACAAAGTCCAGATCAGCAGAAACCAAATCCCTCTCTACATCATCCATCCAGTTTTGTTCCTCTAGACCTGCTGTACTTCTCTGTCCATCTGGTTAATACAAATGTCTTTATCTTCATTAGTGATGAGGAACCTCTGATACTAAATCACTTGCTGAAGCAAAGTGTTTAGATCCAGGAGGAGAAGAGAAGAAACGAGACAAGATGAGAAGAGTCAAGAACGAGAAGAGAAGAAACAAGACAAGATGAGAAGAGTCAGGAACGAGAAGAGAAGAGAAGAGAAGAGAAGAGAAGAGAAGAGAGGGATCGAGAGGATAAGAAATGAGACACGACGAGAAGAGTCAAGTACAAGAAGAGAATTGAAAAGAAGAGAAGCAAAGCAAAGAAAAAAGACCAAAGGACAGTAGAAGAGAAGGAACAAAAGGAAAAGAAATGAGAAGAAAGTAGATGTCATGGAAAGGCAAACAACGAACAGATAAGCTGAGAAGAGAGTATGAATGAGAGGATAAGAGATGAAAGTTAATGTCATGAAATTAGAGGAGAAGAATGGTGGGAGAAAAAGAGCACAAAGGAAATATATGACACGGTTAGATGAGATGAGATGAGACGAGATGAGAAATAAAAACAATTACTGGTTTGACATTTTGACCTTTCAGATTTGTTTGTTTGACCTCATAAGACCAACTTAGCATCCAATGTTGGGAGTATGTGCAGTCAGAGTTAGCAAAGGAGTGTATTTGAGCGTGTTTGTCGAAAAGTGTATGAGGAAGGATGTAGATGTCTGAGGGTGTGTGTGTGTGTGTGTGTTCAGTGGGGGTGTATGAAGGTGTGTGGTTAAGGCTTTTTGGTTTCACTACACCACCAACACCGCCACACCAAATAGTCAGAATAATTTAGTGGGAATTTTCATGAGCTGTGCAAAACCACAGCTGGGGAACAAGTGAGAGGAGAGCGAGAGATGGTGCGAGGGAGGGAGAAAAAGACAGAGAGAGAGACAGAGATTTACACTTCACGGAAGCTACCAGAAGGTGAAAAAAAGTGACAAAACCCAGCTTCAACTTCAGAGACAAGGTGAAGATGTCATGAGAAGTTGAGGTGAAAATCACAAATGCCACCACACCGCCTTTCATTCATCCATCTATCCGTCGTAGCACACTTCCTGTCTGTATGGTCTCTACTTCCTGTCCGGAGTCTCAGCGCTACACACCAACCATATTGTTTTCAGACACTGCCCAGATTTCTGCCCCATTCCCATCACTCACACACACACACACACACTCCTGGAGAAAGCCAGGAGGGGAGGCAGCGAACAGCAGTGACCTCAGCTCTTGGCAGGGATTCTAATTAAAACCAAACTTGTTTCCTTGAGTGAATAAACATGACGGCGCTGCGCCGTACGGAGCCCGGCTTTATATCACACCGCCAAAATATTAAGTGAGTGCAGGTGCATGAAGAATGCAGCAGAGGGAGGGGCGAAGGAGCACAATGACCTCTCTCTCCTTCTATCCCTTTCTCCTGTCTCTCTCTCTCTCTTGCCCTTTCACTGTACTTCTGTATACTTCACACCGTTGCTAATTGTTTCTTTTAATGGCTCTGTGTAGATTCTGGATTCAGAATCTCTCTCTCTCTCTCTCTCTGTCTCCCTCTCACATCCATCTGGGGTGAATGCACTTTTTCAAGGCATCACGCCTTTTCTCCGTTTGTCTCAATCCGCCGCTATGTTACTGCGTTTTTGCCTTCTTTCTCTCCTCTCAGATCTCTCGTAGAGTGCTTCACATTTTCTCTACTTCTTGTAATCTGCTGCTCAGTTTTCTTACTTTAACTCTCTGTTAGCTCTCACATGTCTTGCTCTCACATCTGTCATATTTAAGTCGGCTTTTACCTCTGTGACTCACTCTGTCTTATGAGCGCTTTGTTTCTCTGGTTCTGTAAGTTCTATTCTTTTAGCGTTCTCTCACATCTCTCTTAGTTGAGTTTGCGTTCTCTGTATCTCACCTTTTCTCCGCTTCTCTCAGTCTGTTGCTGTGTTTCTGTTTCTGCGCTCTTTCTTTCTCGTGCTGTAGGCCTCGGTTAGTCTTCCTCTCACATCTCTTTTAGTTGAGTTTGCATCTCAGCCCTCCTCTGTGACTCACTCTGATGCTGTTTTCTGATCTCTCTCTCCCTCTCTCCCTCTCATTTTTTAGGTCTCTCTTTTAGGCCTCTGACATCTCTCATAGCTGAGTTTGCTTTCTGTGTATCTCTCCTTTTCTCTGTGCCTCGTTCTGGTGTTCTTTTTGTCTTCTCTCTCTGATTTATTCTTTCTTTTGCGCTCTCTCGATCACATTGCAGCCTACTGACCTCATGCATGCGTCCGGTTCGTGACTGTATCTGAAGATTTGTGTTGTGAGGGCAGATTGGAGTGATAGTGGCTGATAATGCAGTATGTCTGAAACCGCAGGGCAGGTACACACACCAACACACACACAATGTCTGTAGGAATGTAAGACCCACAGTGGGAATGAATCCCACTGACAGGCCTCATAAGACATTCACTCACACACACACACACACTCACACACACATCAATTTCCTGTCATCCTTCAATGTGTACAGACACACATACACATTTCACAAGACAGCATGACAGGCTAGAGCTCACTGCTCAAATCCATGATCTCTTGGAATGCATGTACATAGAAAACACACACACACACGACAGTGAATGAACCACAGAAGCACAGACAAAAATCCTCTGGTACTCTATGGTTTATAACCTTATAACTAAACCTTACAGTCTGTTGGAACGACAGTCTCAATACTCATCCCTCCCCCCCTCTCTCTCTCTCTGACCCGGGAAAGAATCAGCAGGTAAATGAGGGAGTGAGTGAGTGAGTGAGTGAGTGAGTGAGTGAGAGGGTGAGGGAATGTGAGGTCACTAAGGTGAGGAATGACCTGAGGCTAACCTCACACCTGGATGAAGCAACACCTGGGGACTCCTGGCCTGTGCCTTATTAACTCATGGGAGAGCTGAGGAGGCAAACGTGCTGCCTCACAAACCTCCTGAACACACCCTGCTCACCTGTACATGAACTACACACACATCACAACAACACACACACTGTTAACTCTTAACATTATTAACTCATGCCTTTTTATTGAAATTATAGCACTTAAAGTAAATGACCATCATAAATCTTTGGGTCTTTGGGTGCTATTTCCCTCTCTGCAGTAACAGAACTGTACATTTACAATAAATGTCAGTAATAAAACTAAACCGTCAACCAAAACTTAACAACAGTGTTTACACAAAATGTCTCACATGGAAAGTTACGGTTCGGCTTTGGTTGACCGTCACACCGTTTTAACAGCCTTGTTGGTATGATTACGCACTGCAGTGCCTGAAACAGCTGTTGTTGAGTCGTTGGTATGAGCAGGTTGTTATGCATAAATTGCAAATTTACACAAACACAAGCGTCTCTGTAGCGCTGCCACTTCGTTAGGATGTTTTGGTTCTGCTGCGTTTGCCTTGGTACACTGTGGCATTCTGAGTGCCACCATGAGAGCAGGTTCATTCCGTCTCCCACCCCAGTAAGCTGGCAAAGGATCCGAATGGGAATTTTCCACAGCGCTGCCTCGTCCAGGGAGAACACACAACCACCTCTGTCAGAGCCCGAGCCCGAGCCCCACACCCCCCTCCACACCCGCCAAAATGTTCTCACACCATCCTCTCTTTTTCTCTCAAGGCTCCACTTTACGTCCAGAAAAATGCAACAACAATGCAGCCTATAAGCGGTGAGTAATAAGATTTTACATTTATACGAAGTAAATAAGGGGCTGTGTGAAGTGAAGCCATTGTCTCCTAAAGCTCCCGTCACGGTATGCCTCTGACTTTTAGTAATTACTTTTCCCACCATTACAGAAAGTAATTAACCAGAGACTTATTAGGCATTTTAAAAGACAGTCTAAGCTGTGTAAGTCCATCTGTCTCCTTTCTGTCTTTTCTGTCTCTGCTTAAGATGAACTCAAACAGGGGTGCCTTTCTCAAAAGCATAGTTGGTTACTACATTAGCAATTAACATAGTGTCCATTAGCAACTTGTTAGTAGTAGCTAGCAAAATGTTAGCAACTATGCTTTTGGGAAAACTACTTTCAAACTCCTTCCAACTCTTACCAACTCTCACCTATGACGCCTAGAGAGTGAGTGAGTGTTTATTTGTCATTGTGAACACACCACATTACTGCATTTGACCCATCCATGTAGGAGCAGTGGGCAGCTGACACAGGCAGCACCCTGAGAGCAGTGCTTGAGGATGCTACCTTGCTCATGAGTACCTCATTGGTATCTTTCTTGGTCCAGGATTTAAACCGGCAACCATCTGGTCACAGGCGAACACCCTAACCGTTATGCTACCAACTAGCCATTTCTCCTAACCCTACCACCTCTACCAACTCTTACTGATCCAGACCAACTCCAACTATACACTAATAACCTTTACCAACCCCTATGGACATCTAGGAACTCTTACTAACTGTTACCTCTACCTACTGACCTCTGCCCACCTCTGCTAATCCTTACATTCTTCTGCCAACTTATTTACCCTTACCTGTACCTACTTAACACTACCAACTGTTGTCAATCCCTACCAATCGCTACAGACTTCTACAAACTGTTACTAACCCTTACCAATACCCACTAACCACTACCAACTTTTACCAAACCCTACCAGACTCTACTAACTTCTACAAACTGTTACTAATCCTTACCAATACTAACTAACCACTACCAACTTTTACCAAACCCTACCAGACTCTACTAACTTCTACAAACTGTTACTAATCCTTACCAATACCAACTAACCACTACCAACTTTTACCAAACCCTACCAACCTCTACTGACTTTTACAAACTGTTACTAGCCTTTACCAATACCTACTAACCACTACCAACTTTTACCAAACTCTACCAGACTCTACTAACTTCTACAAACTGTTACTAATCCTTACCAATACCAACTAACCACTACCAACTTTTACCAAACCCTACCAACCTCTACTGACTTTTACAAACTGTTACTAGCCTTTACCAATGCCTACTAACCACTACCAACTGTTACTAGCCTTTACCAATACCTACTAACCACTACCAACTTTTATCAAACCCTACTAAACTCTACTGACTTCTACACACTGTTACTAACCCTTACTAATACATACTAACCACTGCCAACATTTATCAAACCCTGGTAACCTCTACTGATGCTTACCAACCTTTCCCCCACCACACCCTATAAAACTCTACCAAACCCTATCAAAAGCTGCCAATCTCTGCCAACCACTACCAAAGTCAAAGTCAACCTTTACTAATCTTTACCAACCACTAACCACTTACCACCCCAAACATGCCAAACCCCAAGCTACCAAATCCTACCGAACTCAACTAAACCTACCAACTAGTCCAAATGCGTACCAATCCACACCATCACTTCCCATTCCCCTACCAACTCTTACAAAGAATGAAAAGGTTCATGAGAAACCTGTTTTATGTCCCTCAGCTATGGGGAATGTGGAATCCGAGTGCCATCTCTCCCACCGGTCATCATAAGTGCCCGGCACACAACTCAACTACACACATTTGGGTATTCCCTCCACCACTCACCAACATTCCCCTCCCCTTTTGGCCCTCATAATTCTTTTTTTTTTTATAACAAACTGACTGATCTAGAGATAGCTGCCTGATCTAGACAAAGTCATTTTCGCTGCAAAGCCCTCACAACATCACTGAGGCTGTTATCCACATAAAGACAGCCGTCTTTCTTTTCCCTGGCCCTGACACGGCTCAGCCTGTCCATCAGCACCCGACACAGTTTGATCAGGCCTGAGGGATTATACTCATGTCCTGACAGAGGGGCTTGGCCCCCGGCCCTGGCCTCTGCTTTTCTCCCGCGGGGCTCTATAGGGCCCCCTGGTGGTAGGGTAATTAAAGCACCGCAGTGGTACTATCACCCGGGCAACACTGGCAAATCCGGACTGAAAGGGCCAAAGCCACAGACTCCACTAATCCTGTTTGGGGCCACTAACCACAGACGAGGGGGAGAGAGACAGAGAGAGATTTTGGCAGTCTGGGATAGAATCATGATTTTTTAAACAAAAATGTCCACAATATTTCATTAATCATCATATAAAGAAGGCTTAAGATATAACCACAAATACCAGATTACGCACATAACAGCGAAAATAGACAAGAAGAAAATTCTTCCAGAGTCTCACACACACCTGCCTCTCCATTGCATGACTGCACCCACACAATACAAGCCAAAGACTTGAAGCAGTTCTCATGGCACTGCCTAAACAAGCTGTGATTGGTTGCCCACAAACACAAATGAGGCATCAGTTGCATATCTACCTGCAATCTACTGGAACACTAAGGGAGACTCGGTCTAATAATTTAACCCTTAAGGATATTCGTATAATTACTCCTGCAGAACGTCTTGGCAAACTTTCCTATTGAAGTATAGGATAGGCTAGTTCTCGCTTTTCTTCAGTTATATTGGTGGATTCATTGGTGAAGTCTTTTTTTATTGATTTTATTAAGAACACACCACAGCACAGCACACAGTGCACCACAACGAAATGCAACCTATGCATTGGACCCACCGGTGAAGGAGCAGTGGGCAGCGTTTGCAGCACCTGGGGAGCAGTGCTTTTGGGTGGTACCTTGCTCATAAGTACCTCAGTTGCACCTTGAACCGACGGCCTTCTGATCACGGGGCCAACTGCCTAAATGTTACACTACCAACCAATTGGTCAAATGATCAATTAGGGCCTGTATCGACCAAACATATTTTCTGAGTTGAGAGCGGTCAAAACCTCACTTCCAGAGCACTTTTTCAGCGCATCTCTCAGCGCTTGTTGTTGTTATCAAAAGCGACATTGGGTACTTCCGTGTTCATTCCTATTTCATGTAAACATTGTAACGTGTTCCTTTGAGGAACTCATTCATCAACATTTTCTGTTGAATTGAAGAAAACCCAATAATCTAGTTGGGTTCAACATCCATGCAATAAAATTTGCATAAAAGAGTGCTCTTCAGCAGCTGTAGATTCTGTTGAAAACCACGCAAGTGGATCTTAAGAACAAATTAAGAACAAATTTCTTACTAACAGCTGGTGAATGCAGCCCAGTGCGATTTTACAAAATGGGAAGGCACAGCTTGGCGCCCCCTGTTGGACCCACCAATGCCGCGTCCATTCCAGCATTAAGAACCTCCTCCTCCTCCTCTCACGACCCCAGTATTCATTAGCCATTTACCCAGAACAGTCGAGCAGCTTGTCTCAGGGTCGAGGTCCAGAGTCAGTGCCCAACCCCCACCCCCCCCCACCCCAACACACTTTTCCAGTTGTTCGTCTTAACAAGAATGGACTTAAACGCTAGCCCATACACTCCACA
The DNA here is from genome assembly GCA_032718565.1 of Distichodus sexfasciatus. Classification (NCBI taxonomy): domain Eukaryota; kingdom Metazoa; phylum Chordata; class Actinopteri; order Characiformes; family Distichodontidae; genus Distichodus; species Distichodus sexfasciatus. The sequence continues at coordinate 315,775 of JAVGVS010000412.1, read as the reverse complement.
CACACACACACACACACTCACTAATCCTTCCCATCAGGAAAACTGGCTTAAAGAATGAGACTCCGCAGTCGTCCATCCCCCAGGTCGGCCCCTCTCATCCAAGACAGCTTCAGGGGTTCGGCCCCGGTCGAGACGGTTCCCGGACCCCCTTGTCCTCATCCAATCAGCTTCCTCATTATCACACACAGCAGGCGGGTCAGGAACCGAGCGTGCTGCACATTCACACACGTCTACACACACCCGGGGGTTATACGTGAACACAATCGCCCCAGCCTTTTCACACACACTTACACACACACGTAAAGGAGTTACAGAGGAACACAAAAAATATAACAAAAACACATATTAGAGGATCAACTTGTCAAAAAATGTCATAATATACACATAGAAAAATACACACACCTGCATCCTCCAACACACAGCAACTCTGGTGTTAAACTCACATTTTCTTGGCCACGAGCAGCACCGGTGTTGTTGACATGGTGTGACGTGCTTGTGGAAGGAGTGTGTAACTGACGCTTCGCAAATGCAAACATTTGACATTTGAGGGAGGGGGTGGACATCATCTATGAGGTGATGTCCCACACTAACACAGCCATGCAGTGTGTGTGTGTGGGTGTGTGTGGGTGTGTGTGCGCCATTACAGCATACATAGTGCCTTAGTCCATGGGGACCTGAGACTGGACAAGTAAACACTTTCTACAGCATGGAAAGAGTGTGTGTGTGTGTGTGTGTGTGTGCTTGTCATGACTGATTTCATTAGGATATATGCTGAAATGTCTGGATCCAAAAAAAACTTGGTCTAGATTTAGCATCAGGATTACATCCTGGTTTAGGGTTTGGATTCATCTTGGAATAGGGTTATCATCAAATCATGACTAGGCTTAGGGTTAGGATTAGATTATGGTAAGAATTAAGGCTTGATTAGACAATGTTGACAATTAGATCATGGTTAGGTTTAGGTTTAGGGTTAGACTGCATCTTAATTTAGGTTAAGATTAGATTAGATTAGATTATGGTTAGTGTTGTGATTAAAAAGCAAGGTTTAGAATTAGAATTTGATTATGGTTAGTTTCAGTCTTAGGATCAGATACTTTTTGGGTTTGGGATTATGATTAGACAGATAAGATTATGGTTAGGATTAGGATTTGATTGTAACTAGGTTTAAATTTTGATTATGGTTAGGTCTTTAGCTTGAAGTGAATATAATGAGATTTAGGGATTAGGTAATGGCTATGTTTAGGATTAGGATTAGATTATGACTAGGACTGAAGTTAGATTAGAGTATGGTGAGGTTTAGTATAAGAATTTGATCATAGTCAGGTAACATAGATTATAATCTAGATTACATTATGGCTAGGTTTGGGATTAGAACCTGGTTTGGTTTTAGGGTTATGATTAGATCATGGCTGAGATATAATGGCCAGGATTTGGGGTTAGATTATATTACATTATGGTTACCTTTAGATTTTTTTTATTATTTTTTAGATTATACTGAGGCTAAATTTAGGTTTAGTTCTTGGTAAAAACAAAGTAAAAGGTAAAGTCTAAATCTAAGGATAGCTTAAAATGAATTCCATCCTTTAGGAAAGTCAGTCAAGAGATACTTAGCAACTTGGTGTGCCAACAAGAAAGAGCTGGGCCAGCAGGGGGCAGTAGTGAGGGAGTGGGGCAGCTCTGTAGGGCTGATTGTGCAGTGAGGGCATGCGTGTGTGTGTGTGTGGGGTGTTGATGTTGGCCTGAGGAGTGTCATAGATGAGGAGGCTACAGTGAGCCAGTGCAAATATTCCCCTACTGTTCCCCAAAGTCCAGAGCATCCACTCGGCGATACTGTCCAGACACTACACGTCCTCTCACCACCATTCAGCGGCTGCTCTCACACACACACACACACACACACAGCAAACATTGAAACACACACATCCAGCCATTCTTTCAGATTCTGAGTTGAAATTATGCACATAAACCTGTGAACGTCCACCTAGGGCAAGGCGTTTATAGTATTCATGATGACTGAACTAAGACAAACCTGCTTTGCTAGAACAGAAATAAATATATTTCTGTTATTTTATATATTGCAGTAATCACTGCAAGCAGTGATTACGGGGGCCATGCAATGTGCAGCTTTATCAGTTATTGACGAATCGAAGTGGACAGACGTTGAAAAATGACACGTTTCATCCTTTTTATCTAGGGTGCTACGGTTCAAAACGTATTAGGCAAAACGCAAAATAGCTTATTATAGCGTCACCAACTGGCAGAGTGGTGTAATTTTTTTTGCCTGGGTAGTGGGAGGGGTACCAGACCTACCTGCCAAATTTCAAAGCTGTAGCCCACCCAGAGCCGGATTTCTATGACACTCAGTGTGTGGCATTGCAGTCCTATGCCAAGCCCACCATATTTATTTTGTATATTACAGCCAAATGAAGACGTAAATTAAAAATGTGCTTGATAATAATTAAAGAAGAATGTCTTGGGATTCAAATGATACCAGTTGCATGCAGATTGGATAAAAATCCAGGGTCTAGTTCGCAAGAGCTGGTTTTGCATATTATGCGAATTAGCGAGAAATCCAATAGGGCAGAAATAGATGCGAGGGTCTATAAAGATTTGTCTCGGTATAAGGTTTTTGAGAATCAGAGCTACGGTTCAAAAGTTATTAGGCAAAATGCAAATGTTTTTGGAAAAACGCAAAATAGCTTATATTGGTGCAGTTTGGGTTTTTTTTGCCTGAGTAGTGGGTGGGGTACCAGACCTACCTGCCAAATTTCAAAGCTGTAGGTCTTTCAGTTTTTTCTCCACCATGTGTTTTAAGGCAGAAAAAAAAAATCAGCATGATTCCAATAGGGTTCCATGCATGCCCCCCTAATAAATCTGCTTTTGTCTGAAATTTCCAATGAACTAATATCCACTAATTAATGCCAATTTCTGATAACAGAAGAGTGAACGTCCAGCTAAAGTGGCGTAGCATACAACATACAAATCTACAACAAAGGTAAAAAAATCCTTCACTGAGATGCTAATAAATGATCATTTCTATTATGTAATGGTTATTTCTGATTAAAGAAAAGAGAATATCCTGCTGGAGCGAGGCAGTAAAGTATATTGTCTAAAGCAACAGCACAAAGATAAACCTCAGCAACCAGCAAGTCAATGCTAATTTCAGCTAATGCTAGTTTCTGATAGCTAGTGCTAATTTCCTATGTACTGGAACAGTTCACCTGGAGCAAAGTGGGGTTAAAGGTCTTGCTTAGTGTCCCAAAAGTGGTCATTCTGGAAGAACATTAAAACCCACAACCACTCTCTATATAACCAAGTATCATAGGCGACCACCCTCTTTTCCTAAATAATAATCATGTGTTGTAGATGCTACAAACTGCCTTGTTCAACTCAAACTACACAGAGCCTTGATGCTACAAAACACAGCTAACACTAACCAGAGATACTGGATCTCGCCCCATTATCTCGCAATCCACTATCAAAATTTATCTGTGTTTATCTGTCCGTTCTGGCCTCGTACGGCCCCGACTGAGCCGAGCTGTACCGTGCCTTGCCATGCCATGCCGGGAAGAGCAGCATGAGTTGGGTTACTGCTTTTTTTAAATCAAATCACTTTATTCGGAAAGAGTGACTCGCTCAAGAAAGATTGGGGAATTTTTACAAATTTGAAATGGCCTTTTTTTAATAAAAAGTCATTTCAGATGGACCGCTCACAGCTCCTCGCGCCGCATTCCACCCGAAATCACAGGAGCACCAGGCATGAAATGCGTTTCTGACACGGCCGCATGTGCACATCCTAATCATAACTTGGGCTGACAGTTCAATCACGCCTTACCGCCCCCTTCCCTCATTCCCTCCGTCCCTCCATCGCTCCCTCCCTCTACAACTAATTACACCGTCCAACTCCCCACCTCGTTAGGCCCCACGAAAAACAATTAACGATGCCAGCCACAATTACAGTAATGGTCGTAAGGGAACTGGTGACCCGGTTCACCATCTACTGCCTCCCACACACACAGACCCACAGACACACACATTCAGACGGGTTGGGGGGGCAACAGAGGGGTTGAACCGGACATGTTTTCGGAGCACTCCAAAGCTGAGTAATGGTAACGAGGTAGTGTGATTTGGCAACAGACGGACGCTTGGAGATAGATGTGAATAGTCAGGTAAATGAGTGAATTATAGTAATGGTTGATTGCTGCAATTTGCTGCATGTTTTGCCTGGATATACATTCCGTTGTGTGTGGGAGTGTGTGTGTGGGTATGTGTATAAGTGTGTGTGGTTTATACATGTATTTAGGGGTTTGTGAGGACCAGGCTGCCTCTTAAAAGCTAGGAACAGCTATGATGTGTCCAGTTTTACAGGGACATATGTTGACCGGTCCCCATAAGGAAGGAATGATTGTAAAGAAAATAAATTCACGTTCATGTTTTATTAGAAAAACCAAACGAGGTAAAAGATTTGTTTTTGGTTACTGGGGTTAGGATTAGGGTCAGGTGTACATGAAGTATTATTTACATCTCGTCATTACGGTAGTCAATGGAAGTACCTCACAAAGACAGTAATACAAGAGTGTGTGTGTGAGAGTCAGCTAATCCACATCCTGTGAAAGAGGGAACACGGGAGTCTCAGTGTGAGGTAAAAAACAAGGCCCAGGCGCATCCCCGTTGGCGCTGAGCATAAGGAGGGGGAGCATATGGGGCCTGTAGCCAAGGGCCAGGGGCCACAAACCAGGGGCCACAAGCCGGGGCTGGACCTGTCTGGCAGATCTCAGCTGTAGAGCCCTGAACTTGCTGGATTAAGGCCGAATGTTTGGGAATGACTCGGAGCTACGGACCACACAAGAAGAGGGAGGAGATGTGGGAAGGGAAAGAGAGGGAGAAAGAGAGGGAGAGAGAAAGAGTTGTTCCCCTCTAATTTGTAACTCCGTCTTCCTGCCGTTTAGGTTTTTTTCACCAGCCGTAACCTTGACGCTCTCCACCGCTTTGGTGTCTTACTCACTCATCTGCCTCTCGGTCCTGCGTTACTCATGCTGATACATTCCAACCCTGGTTCTCGTCAGCTCTACCTGCAGAAAGAAAGAGAGATGGGGAGAAAGAGAGAGAGCGAGAGAGAGAATGAAATCACATGTAATTAATCAGTGAATGTTTTTACTCCCACTCAGCTGATTTAGTGTCTGCTGCTCGTTTTTTTCACTCCCGCTGATCTCTCCACCAGACAGAGCCAGGCTTCTATTATACACGCCTGCACATGAGAGGGAGAATCACACACACTCTCTCTCTCTTTCATACACACACATAACCCTAACTTTAACCTCAGCAGCCAAAACCAAATCCTTTGGATGAGGTTTTAAAAATATATACAGCATTTTTCTATAAAAGCATTTTTCCCCTCACCGGTCCTCACATGAAGGATTTATAACCTTTCTGTGGACAGTCAGATCCTCTGAAAATAAAAAGATGAGTATTTTCAACTGCCAGTTGTTTTTGGTTGGTGTTGAATTGGCAGAAGTGGCACCCACATGGCACACGCTCATTGCATCACAGCATGCTCTTTGCAGCTGCAAGATGAAGTCAGAGGATGGACTCCATTTTGGCAAAGATAGAAACAAGAATTTATTGAAAAGTAAGAGGAACCTGGCATTGAGATTTGAATCCCGAGTATGAATTCAGATGGTGCTGTTGTGACAGGGCGCAGTTGGTAGCATAACAGCTAGAGAATTAGCCACTGTGATCTGTAGGTCATTGTTTCAAGTCCTGGACCAATAAAGCTACCAAATAGGTACTGACAAGCAAGGTACCATTCCCAAGCACTGCTAACTGAGCGCTGCCAAAAAACATACAAATCATGACATCAGTGTGTGGTCAAATTCCCTTCTTTAACAAACAGTTGTATCTATTACATACTGTAAGTGGTGAGTTGCATCTTCTTGTTGTACATCTGCTCCTTTAAACTCCTTCTTGCCTTTAACCTTTAACACCATTAATACATAATCAGTCAACAGGCACCAACATGCTTTGAAGATTATGAAATTCCCTTCACTTAATGGGTACTGCCCATCATAATCCACGGTGGAATATGAAAAATTGGCCCTCACTTATTCACAGTCAGGGGTCTCTGCCAGGAAAAAAGCTAGGTTTACTTCACAGCCACAATACATTGCGTGCTCATTTTTACAATCCACTTTGTGTTTCTTTGTTGGGTGTCTGTTTAGAGATTAGAGTCAATGTTTGCAACTGCTGTGCAACACCTCGTTCTCTTTGTTGTCATTTTTGTCTGTCCCCTAAACACTTTTTATAGTTTTTGTTGTAGAGACAATGGCCATGGCTTTCCTTATTTTAGTTGTCATTACTTATTTCAGCCACAAGGGGGAGTCTACATAAAGGGTGTCATTCCCTATTTTGGCCACAAGGGGGAGTCTACATTATGGCTGTTGTTCCCTATTTTAGCCAGAAGGGGGAGACTACATTATGGCTGTTGTTCCCTATTTTGGCCACAAGGGGGAGTCTAAATTATGGTTGTTGTTCCCTATTTTGGCCACAAGGGGGAGTCTACATTATGGCTGTTGTTCCCTATTTTGGCCACAAGGGGGAGGCTATATAAAGGGTGTAATTCCCTATTTTGGCCACAAGGGGGAGTCTACATTATGGCTGTTGTTCCCTATTTTGGCCACAAGGGGGAGTCTAAATTATGGTTGTTGTTCCCTATTTTAGCCACAAGGGGGAGTCTACATTATGGCTGTTGTTCCCTTATTTTGGCCACAAGGGTGTCACCCTTTTATCTAATTCTATGTATCTGAGCACAGGATAAACACACAATTTCTTTAGAATTTGCCTGTCTAGTTATTATGATTGTTTCACATGCTCAAAGCAGCATTACACACACCCACACACAGCTATGTCAGTGTCAAAAAGTTAATGAATGGGCTGATCAGTGCAGACAATAATGGTTCAGATTTAGATTGAAACAAGGTAACACTATCATGAGGAGTATGTTAAAATCAAATGTGTATATCATAAATTCTTGTTAAAACAAACTGACACATTGACTCACTTTAACACTAAATTCACACACACAGGAACATACACTCTGACTGTCTCAGTTACGGGCAAACCACAAGAAAATGTGTGTAACGTTGCCACTTTCAAGCCCATTTTCCTTCCCTTCTCTGTGATTCTCATAGCGGTGTAATAAACACACACACACATACACACACCCCTCAATACCATGTCTCACTCTCTCTCTTTTACTCTCACTTACATGCCATTACACACACCCCAATCTCTTCCGCCTTCCTTTTGCAGCTGCCAAATATAAGGCAGGCTGCCGAGGGGCCCGGGGGGGCCTTGTACTTGGGTGTGTGTGTGTGTGTGTGTGTGTGTGTGAGAGAGAGAGTGAGCACTTACCCAACTGAATTCAGCCACTTGGCTGTGTTTGTTTAATACTCAGTCAGCTGTAGGGAGTGGGGTAAGCCACAGATTATAAAACTCAGGCAGCGTGACCGACACACACACACACACCCACACTTCCTGACGCACATGCTATCGCTCATACGTTCACTTTTGCTCATTAGACTGGCCTTAAAAGCATATAGAAACAATGTGTGTAAGTGAGAGAATGAGGGAGAGTGAAAAAGAAAGAAAGAGGGAGGTAATAATTTTCCGTTTCCCCCATTTTCCCATCTTTCCCTGCTGAGTGGAATCCCAGCATGCTCCTAGGCTGGCAGACTCCATGGCAACCCCCAGGTCACAGGTCACGAGGAAAGGTTGCTTTTATCTGCTAATGAGGTCACTACCTGGGGTTGTCCCTCTCTCTTTCTTTCTCTTTCATTCTGGGGAAAGCAGGAGGAGAGAATGTCTGCGAGAATATCTTTCCCTGGAATGGAGGGATGAGAGGAGAGGCAGGGAGGAGTGAGAGAAAAAAAATGCAGTATTTTCACACACACCTTCCATCACACACCTTCACACCGCCTTGCTCTTACACACTCACTCACACATTCCCTCACTATCTCATATGCACAAACACTCTTATCCACACGCACTCCCTCATCCTCACACACACTTCCTCATTCTCACACACTTGAAACATACTTCCAAATCCTCGTGCATAAATTCCCACTCGTTCATACACACTCCCACATTCTCTTACAATCTCATACACTCACACAAACAGCCTCACCCCAGCACACATCCCTCTCGTTCACACATACAGACATTACCTCGCTCTCACTAACCTTGAGACACACTCCCTTATTCGCATGTTGCCTCACTCTCAAACACACACTCCCTTACCGTCACACACATTACCTCACCCTCACATACACACTTCCTCACCCTCACACGCACTCCCTAAACCTCACACACACACTTCCTCACTCTCACACACACACATTCCCTAACCCTCACAAACACACTCCCTTACCATCACTACCTTATCCTCACACACTTCCTCATCCTAACACACACTCCTTTACTCTCTCATTCGCATGTTGCCTCACTCTCAAACACACACTCCCTTACCTTCACACACATTACCTCACCCTCACATACACACTTCCTCACCCTCACACACTCCCTTATCCTCACACACACTCCTTAACCCTCACAAACACACACCCTTACCATCACTACCTTAACCTCACACACACACACTTCCTCACTCTCACACACACTCCCTTACGCTCACAAACACTCTCTCACACTCCCTCACCCTCACACACACTCCTTTACCCTCACACACACACGTGCAGTCACTCACCCTCCCTCACCCTCACACACACTCCCTCACCCACACTCCCTTACACCCACATTACCTCACTCGCGCACACACCACCTTGCTATTAACACACTCACATATGCCCAGTCACTCACTCACTCACTCACTTACTCTAACACACACTTCTTCAGTCTTCTCATACAATCTCCTCCATACACACACACACACACAGAGCTTACTGTAGAAGTTTCTTATTAGACATGTAAAGTAGAATATGAGACATGAAGAAAGCTCTATAATTAGTACTTTATGTGCCGTCGTAATTTGCAAAGAGCTACTCGTTATTTGTCAGTTCATCTTGTCGGAACGTGGCTCTCAAAGCGGTGTGCAGCTAAAGGAAACCAACAAACACCTGCTGCATTTTTTCCTTCTGCTGTAAAAACACTCACACTTTCCACACTACAAAGCTCCACCTGAAGCAGATGCAGTGTCAAACCAGACCAGAGCGCAGCACACCGTTAATATTAACATCCTAAATACACAAGTATACTAGTTCACACACACACTCACACACACACATACCATCATGTTCTACAAGGCTGAGAATAAACCCAGCACCATTGGGCCGTCACCTTTGTGCCTCGCTGACACTCTCTGAAAGACTCTTACAATGTTCACTCCTCCCTCTCTCCCTCCCTCCCACTCAAAAACGAACTGCGCCCCCCGAGAAAGAAAGATGGAGGAGTGTGTGGAGGGGGCTGCATTGGCATGCGTCAGGGTGGCAGAACTATTGTCTAGAGGCCAAGCTGCTTGTTTTGCAGAACACTGAGAAGACCGGCTGGTCTCACACATAGTGAGAGAGACAGAGACACACACACACACACACACTTCCTGATGCATGTACTCTCACTCATACTGAAACTATAATAAAGACATGGTTATAATAGAGAGAGAGAGAGAGAGAGAGAGAATGTGTGAAAAGGGCTGATGCATGAGACAGAATGCAAGAGTAATTGGAAAACAGATAGATAATGAGAGAAAAAGATAGATAGATAGATAGATAGATAGATAGATAGATAGATAGATAGATAGATAGATAGACAAATGCACAGAGAAAATGCAAGAGTGTGAGAGAGAGAGAGGACAGAATTCAGGAGTGTACATGTGAGAGAGTGGGAGAAAAGAGAGAATGCATGAGTAAAAGAGAGAGAGAGAGAGAGAGAGAGAGAGACTGCATGCATCTAGACTATTTCTAGACCAAACCATAAGCAGGATTAAACCAAAAGATAATGATCAGTGATCTGCACATCCTTCATTCTGCAGTTTACTCCTTATATATAATACAGAGTGCTGTACTGGGGTGTTGGTGGCCTAGTGGTAGAACACTCGCCTTGGGACCAAGAGGTTGTGGGTTCAAATCTCACCTCTGGCGTTACCAACACTGGGTCCCTGAGCAAGACCCTTAACCCTAAGTTGCTCTCAGGGGAACTGTCCCTGAAATTAGGAAATGTAAGTTGCTCTGGATAAGAGCGTCTGCTAAATGCTGTAAATGTACAGATTAATATCTACCTGCAGTATATATCTCTAACGCTCCTGTGTGGACATTTTCACCTAAACTCAGTATGACGTCCACATTACGCCTTTCATACGGAAAACAGTTCAAAGTGGAACCCGATTTTATTAGCTCCCACATGTAAAGTTAAGAGCCAGTGGGACAGAGGGAAACACAACTCGCCTTAGAGTTAAATTGTACGTTTATTTTTCACAAACCGCAGAGACCACACTTCTACCCTCTCACACACACACACACACTCACTTATTAAGAATACGACCATTACAGGGACTGAGATTTTAAAAGGAGAAGTTTAGCTTGTTGTGGGTTTTATGTCCCCACAATGACACATGTCCCCACTTTACAGGTGGTCAATCAGGTCCCCATAAGGTTGGTATACAAACACACACACTTAAGGATTCGAGCATGATGGGAGGTTTACAAACACACACACACACACATTCAAACATGTGGATGTAGACATGCAGACACAGGCAAAAGGAACTCCCTGAAGCGCTTACATGCTCTCACCTCACTTTACCTCCCTAATCTTCTCCTGGCCGTGAAAGGGGCGTGAAAAGACACCGCTTGGAGGAAAGCTTGCAACTTTTGCAACGTCGAGCTTTCATACGAGTGACATCTTAAAGAGAAACTGCACCCAGGGTTGGGGAGTAAATAACTAAAATTCAAAACAGTACTAACCCAACACATTTTCAGCATCTTATCAGTAGTGCTGTAGCCTTTTTAAAGAAATACTACATAAATGTTTGTAAAAATAATTTTAAAAATTGATAATATCCTCTAAACCGAGACTAAGACCAGAGTGTGTCGAGACTGAGACAAGACCAAGACTCTGAAGGGCTCGAGTTTTGGGAGATTTTGAGCCAATCTGGACTCATTTTGGCCTATAAAATGAGCTGCTTTTGGCCTTTCTGGATGAGAACTATATTTCTGAGGATGATGGCGTTCCATATGAGAGTCACAAGCGTTAATGTGAGTGTTTACATCGCGAAAACTGTAATGTAATTAATGCCTTTTTACGCAATTACTTCAGTTTTTGTGCACGAAATCCCTCAGAAATAATGTCACATACAGAAGAATGGATATAATGTCCGGTAAAACAATAAACAATGCAAAATGGCTGCGTCAGTCACGGTTTAACAGTAATATTTTCAGAGGTGTGGTCTCCACTGGCCCCAAAATAAAATCCCGAGTCCTCTTTGTCCGAGCCCAAGATAAGATCGCAACTTTCAAAAACTGGTCTCGAGACTCTAATACTAATATCCTCTAGCCCTGTAGATGACTTAATATTTAGAATTTTTTATTTATTGTAACTATTATTTTTCTTTTAAGGTCATTAAGATCGGTTTTTTAAGGTTGTTTCTTTAATTGTGTTAAAACTTACATGTACCAACTGTACACGTCAACCTCATATCTTCGAACATTTTCTGAACAAGAAAAGTAGCCACAAAGCGTCAAATCCCAATTTGGCCTTGATTGTAGAACACTATTATTGTTCCATCACAAGCAAGACGTGTGTGTTACTGCACTCCCAAATAACACACCTCGGAGGGTTTTGTGCCCCTTTAATAGGACATTTATGAATCGGGCCACATTGGTTATTAAAGCAACACTGGCAAAGAGAAGTACATGGAATGAAAACAACAAACGAATAAACCGCCAAAGGCTGAATTTTGATTTATGGCGGCTCCCTTAACGCGGTCGCTTGCATGAATGTTAATGTGCAGCTTTCCTCTCTCATTACGTCAGTTCGTCTTTAAAAAAGAAAATGTTGCCACTTTCTGCCCGCTTCACTTTCGGAATTTCTAGTGTCCTGCTAATTGCTTGCATGTGTGTGTTGTGTTTTGAAGGTTGTCCGACTGCACAGCTGCGTCTCTACCGCGTGCAACCCTTACCCCGTCCGGGCCTGGAAATGGCATCTTGCTGGGGTTGTTTTTTTTTTAAAGAAGGAGAGAGAGAGAGAGAGAGAGAGCGCGCAGGAGATTTACACAAGCATTAAAAAACCTCACATCTGCTCTTAAACCGTTCAGTGGCGTTCCTTTACTACCAACTTCTCCCCATTAGCATAGAGCTCGTTATGCATTGAAGGCTGCCTTCTATAGGTCTATTAAATTCACTTTTAATGCATTTACACTGAGACTTTTGTTCGGTGCAAAAATACCGTTCGCATCAGAGCTATTCCGAGTAGTTTGAGCAGCACATTTGGAAAACAGATTTCCTCACAGCCTGACAGTTCCATCATAAAAAAAAGAAATGATTTAGGGATTGTGATGATTCAGGGATTAAAATGACTTTATGGTGTATTCCAGCATTTTATGACTCACTCATTTATTAATAAGCAGTAAAGACATCATGGGCTCGTTCATGAACCTCATTTATTAAACATTTTTAAGAAGAAATTTGTAAAACCCAGTTTTCATGAAGATTCACCAATGAATTTATTTCGGAATAAAGTTTATCAGGCTTTCTTCATTATTAATTAATATTACAAGCAAGTTACTGTAATTTGGTAGTTGGGGCAGTTGGTAATGTAGCGGTCAGGGTGTTCGTTGGTTCGAGTGGGACACTCGCCTATGGACCAAGAGTTTATATGTTCAAACCCAGCTCTACTCTACCTCCATAATTACCACCACTGGGCCCTTGAGCAAGACCTTTAACCCCTAAGTCGTCATGTAGAGTCAATGTAATTAGGAAAACGGAAGCCCAAAGTAAATGTCCCATGGAAACTGATCAGCGGTCTGAAATCTGAGTGTGCAAAAGCTTGGAGTTCAGGGCGGGGAACTGGCTTCACACATGTTGGTACCAAAGTGTGTTTGAAGTTCCTGGGCCCGTTGCTGGGTGTCGTTCAACACATTTCCAACATATTCTGGCCTCCTCTGGGATGCCGACATCCAGAGCAGCAAATTAGAGTGTTCTGAATAAACTGAGTAACGAAGAACTGTGGATAAATTTTAGAAGATTTGCAGAGCCAACACAAGGCTCGTTTCTCACTCATAAGCACACAGCGTTACTTGGTATATTGTGATAAAAGGAGACGATGTATAAAGAATTCAGCAAATTATTCTTGACATTCTTTTAAAATAAAGAAAATGCTTTGAAGATGAGAAATAACTATAAAGTTGCTCATCGTGTTCTGTAGGATCTTTATTCATAACACTCACACTCCCCTCCCTCATTTGTGTGTGTGTGTGTGTGTGTGTGTTCGTCCGGTATTGTGACAGCTCCAATCCGACAGTGTCTAAAGCACGCATTCCATTCCTCCCAGAAACCCCGAGGGCAATGGGACACGCCCCATGCTTTTCAAGGCAAAGTCCAGCTTGATGGAGACCAACAGGTGCAAGGGGCCACAAAACACCACCAATTAGGCCTCAACCCAAGCAAGCCACCTAAACACACACACACACATACAATTTGGCCATATTTGTAGCTAGTTAAACTGCGGTTTTGAGGTTAGAGAGAGTCGCAGTTACAAGCTCTGAGCTTCTGCTGTCTCTCTCTCCGCAGTGATAAAAAACCTCATCTCTCTGTCTTTCTCTCTTCCTCCCTCCCTCTGCGTCTGCTGGACAGATTTGCACACATCTCCTGCCCCAAATATGTTCTTTATCTCATCCTCTTCTCAAGACCCGGGTCTATAAAAGCGCTGGAACACTTCGCCCACTCCATAAACTTTTCACACGAGGCTGGAACAGTCGTCCAGGCGAGGAACTTTGGAGTAACGAATCAGCACACAGACCGATATGTCCAAACTGTTCTTCCACGCCTTAGACATATTAATCCCAGTTGCTCGTTGGCCAACTCCAGGCCCTAACCGATAGCACATGATCCACCAGGGCTCGGAGAAGGCAAAGGTAATTGAATTTGGATCAAAGCACACCGCTGCACGAGCAAAGGTCCGCAGGGCCGCTCCGTTTTAGTAATAACAGATACGCTTCCGGCAATGACCTTCCCTGCCCTCCTCCGACGCCGACACTCCTTTGTTCTTTGCCTCTCCTCCCACCTCTGGATCCAAGGTTGTCTCACTCGTTCTCTTCGCTGGTCACCGCAAAAGACGTTTAAAAGTGACTCCTGGGTCGCCATCATTTATATTAGACATTTATATCCGGAGATGAGCAATACACAAACGGTCTGCATGATATTAGGAGGGATATTCCATTGCATTTTTTTTTCCTTGTAATATGTAAATGTGAAAACAATACAAACATTTTGACCAGATGGCTTGTAAAGTTCATTTTTGCCAAAATAATTCCATGCATTGGACGCTGATTTTGTATTTGCAGACAGACTGCTTGATCTAAATTGATGTAGTACCGTGTGATTCAAACTTATAAGAATTGACTCTGATTCAGATTCCAACTATTGGGAATGCAGCGAGTAGAATACAAGAATCGAATCCAGTCAGTCATAGTATCGATTCATGATTCCACGGAAAAAATGCAGGTAAATAAGACTGACTGCGTGAATAAACTGCCGATGTATGGATAGCTCCAATAACTCTCACAGATTTACTCTCTCGGTTACCAAGCATCTTTAACCTAGCAGTTCAGATTCACTTCGTCCTAAAGTTAATCACTGACAGAAAATCAATTAGTTAATTTATTGACGTGACTTGATGCCGCTTGACTCCTTTTGAGAATCGATTCTAAGTTCCGAGCAAGCTGGCCTCGAGGAATCGATTCTTTTTTGATTCTGCATCCATACGTAACAAACTGCCGTTCGTTAGGTGAACGTTGTTCGTCTATATGAGCAAGATTCATCTAGACAAAAAAAAAACCTCCTTTTCTTGTAGACTGGGCATTAAAAATGACAAATGGATAGGGTTTCTTATTGTTTCAAACAGCAAAAAAGTTGGAGCATTGACAATGCACAAACTATATTTTATTAAGACTTTGTCTTGTCTGCAACGCTATCGTGCATGTGAGGGGTTTCACACACGCGTGTTAGGTTTGCACAAAAGGTTTTGTCATTAAATTCACCAAAAGTATAGAGAGAACACAGAAGGTATAAATGCTTGTGTCCACTAACTGCAACAGACATAAAGGGAGAAAATCCGGACTAGAGACAGTGGCGCCGTCGCGATAAATCTTTTTATGCTTAAAATTTACATTACAGAGTCTCAAAGAAATGTTTAAATAAATATCAGGAGCTCGGAGCGGCCTGACAGCGGGTCAGATTCGTCAAATTAAAGCTCTTATGAAACCCATGAGGGCCCGCGGAGGATGAAAGCTCACCTTAACTTAACTTTGACAGATAAAACTCATCTTTCCATGAAAGCCATTTGCAGACCTGGAACAGATTCTTTCCCACTATAAAGTTGATTTGGTGGAAAGATCTTGGCAGAGCTGCATTAGTGGTAGCGATGGGAAGAAAAACGACTGTATAAAATGTGTATTTGGACCCTGGCTGAAATACGGACAGATGGAAAACAGGCAGTGATGCTTGAGAGAGAAAGAGAAGTTTGCGGAGTATTACCGACTCAAATGAGGGGAGAAGTTGCGGGAAAGTGATAAAAGCTCGCCGCCTTGTGGTGGTTTATATGACGACAACTGGGTGATCAACGACAACACAGATCCTAAATGATTCAAACTAGATTTTTAGCATGTTCCATTGTCGAAAACGACGTTTCATATTCACTTTACCATATTCTCTAAACATAAGAGAAAGCGTTGCATGATCACGCAGATAAAAAATAATAAATAATACCACTTACTTTAATGTTTAGTGTTTTCTCACGCATTCCCTCGTGTTATTAGGTGTGATTTTATTATCGTTCCCAAAGTAAATATCTATCATATTTAAGAAAACTCTGGGTCAGAATGGTTTTGATGTGAGTTCATATCTGGCTTTAAGTGAAGAATTTCAGAACTCTATGGTTTTTATAGTTTTAAAAGAGTGATACTTACGATTTTACTGTTAAAAGACTAAAATAAGGTTTAATAAGGCAGCTGAACCATCAACTTTAATAAAGCACACAACACGTGGTAACGTTGACTCCTTTAGCCCTTATTCAACTCTCACACACCACACAAAAACATCTGCTTAGCCCAAAGTAATCAAACGGTCAACATCAGACGTAACACAATGCTCTACAACACCATCGAACTCGATGCATCACTTAAAACTAACATAGTGCATCTGTACACACTTGTGGCATGTGTGTATGAACAAAAGAGCATCTATTTAAGGTTCAAAATAATTATCTGGTTAATTTGGTACTTTAGGAAGTACTGAAGCAAATGACTCGCCACAGGGTTACTGGTGCGCATCGACTCGACTATTCTACTCACAACACAGCTACTCCAAATTATTAGCTAATTAACAGGGTAGGATCAGGTGTGAAGTCGCTTTACTCACAGCCACATTTAAAACCGAGTTCACTAGCGACACCTACAGCTAAATGTCATTTATAATAGTCAAAACAGTTGATAATAGCACTATTTTGTATCGTGTGTTTTTGTGCATTTTAAAAGTCACCTGCAAAACATTGCTGTCATTGTCCAATGATAACATCCACAAACCAAAAAGTTTTATTATAACTTATAATACTCGCTTCAAACATAGATATTTTGTGAAAGCACAAAGCCACAAGCTGTTTGGCTGCAGGTTGTGATATGCTCATGAAGGGGACTCTTACAAAAACACAATATTTGTGGCAGGTTTGCAGCAAACTTGTGCTTAATTTGTGCAAAACATTGGAGTTTGCCAGAATATGTTGCCACAAGTTTGCCATTGTCAGCCACTAGCGGCAAACTTGCGGCAATGTTCTGGCGACAGTGACAAATTGCCAGTATTTGTCAGTGATTTGCCACAATATTTGTCTGTATTGTAACTTCTGGTGACAATCTCTAGCGCTAGCTCCACAATTTGCCAGTAACAGTAAATTTCTACTGAGATATGTTGCCAACTTACTACATTCAAGCACAACAATGTCCAAATTCAAAGATCTCTTACTGTAAACATAGTGACATTTTTAAAACACTACTCTGCTACAGATTTGACTAAAGAAAACCAGAAGCTCCAAAATTTAAACGTACAAATATGGCCTGACAAAATTGACTCATTTTAGGCTCAAATGAGTTCACGGTCACCATTTTCACGAGGTTTCTGTCGACGTGGTGAGCATTAAAGAGCCAAATTAAATAATTTTTTAAAAAGAATGATAACTTGGCAAATTAGCTAACTAAATTAGCTTAATGTTTACTTTAATAAAAACACCTACTAGCAAATCATTGTTTTGAACCTGCAAAATGTAGTTTGATTTGCCATACAACATAAATAACAAACCCACCTGAGAAAACTTCTTGAAGTCAATGCATTAAGAACTTTTCCAGTTTCATCATAAATATGATTTTTAAGTAACCCATAAATACAACACATTAGTTTTTCTATTTCATCCATTCATGAGTTTTATAGTTTATACTTCAATATGCCTGATTAACAAATATATGACATGAGGAAGACAGACTGCACGTCATTCTAAAATCAAATGTAGAAAAAGACAACACACAACAACACTGAAAACTAAAAACACTATCCATTTCTGCAGTCAAGCTACAGTCTTTTTCACAGTTTCAACCCATTCAGAATATTCTGATGTTTTTCTCAAAAGCACAGCTCATAGTTCACCTTCTCCGTCTCACGCCACACAGGAGATTTAGGGCCGAGAGTTTGGACCTGGTTGCAGTTTGAGGTTCCGGTTCTGGTTCTGATTCCGGGTTCTGACCGGGTCTGGCCACAGCGACGTACACGGGCACCATTGAGACAGGAGATGGAGGAGAGGCCTGTAAGTGCTTCACGTCTGACACGGCGGTGTTATTTTTTTCCTCTGCTGCTCGGAGATCCTTCAGGTGAGTGAGAAATGTCAGAGTCTGCTGCTGGAGGCAAGTGAAGTCCTCATCAACTTTCTGAAACTGGCAAGAAGGTGAAGAGAGTAAGTTTTGGACTGAAATGGAATTCAGGGAGCTGTATGATGTACACTGTCAGTGTGTCCTGGCACTGGACACACTGGTCCTTTGAGCTTCTGGTGTATCTGCTTTAAGGTGGTGATGTACTTTACCTGCTGTGTGTTGCACTTCAGGAAGTCAGTGGTCCATGTTAAATCCACTGTTAGACCCACTGTGTCAGCAAGAGCATGGTGCCTACTCTCCATATCCTGTAGAAGAGGGAACAGTGTTGGTGAATGTGTGTATATGAGAGATCGAAGAATGGATGGAATGATGGGTGGATGGGTGGGTGGGTAACTGGATGGATAGATTGGTTAGATGGATATGTAATTTGATGGATGGATGGATGGATGGTTGGATGGGTGGTTGGATGGATGGATGGATGGATTTGATAGGTAGACAGATGAATGGAGGGAGTGGATAGATTGGGTGGATGTATGGGCGGGTGGGTTGCTATGTAATTAATTGGATGGATGAATAGATAGATGGATTGGGCGAAAGGATGTGTAATTGCGTGGATGGATGGATAGATAGATAGATTCATTATTTTTACCTGTAGCAGGCATGTGCTGGAAGTTAGGTGAGTCTTACACTCTTCAACTTTACTCCTGAACCTACTCAGCTGTGTGTACAGACTCTAAAACACGGAGCACAGAGAGATTCAACAAACCAAAATTCAACATATTTCTTCCACAAAACAACACAACGCAAGTCTGATCTCTCATTCATTCATTCACTCATTCATTCACTCATTCATTCATTCATTCATTCATGTTGTCACCTCAGTGTCAGTGAGGACAGAGTGGGGGTCCTCAGGATTTTGGCATGTTTCCGGCCGCAGGGTCACTCTGGTGTGAAAAGCCTCCAGCTGACCCCAGAACTCCAACACACCCTGCTGTAGCTCCACCAGACACCGTCCATATTGATCCTGAACCTTCAGTAGACAGCCAACAGCACTTATCCTGAAAAGGAGAGAGAAAGAAACTCGCATGAGGACTCATATAGTAATGGAAAGGAATTCATAAAGTTTGTAGGTACTATAAAGTTCACCTGTCCTGCAGGTAAGTACAAGTTTCTTTGACTCGGCCCTCCAACGAAGGCTCTTCCTCCCTCTTTTTGCTCTCCTCATCATAAGTGTGTCGAAGCTGAGGACCTTTGGGTAGGCTGCCCTTAGAGAGAGCCTGAGATACTGCCTGAAGACAAATATGAATATAATATGAATCCATAATAAATGTTTACAAGGCATGTGTTAATCATAAACTAAGCTTCAGTTAGTTAGACTAAATCTGACTACATTTTAAGTGAACTTTTTAAGAACAAGATTTTAATCTGAACTGGTTATTCGATGTCAAGAAAGGGAAGTGGCTGGGAAAGGAAGGAAAATTGAACTTGACAACTGACAAGACAACATAATAACTGTTCCTGCACAACTGCATTCCAGCAATACCATTAAAAACATTTAAAGAACAACACTGCATGACTCCAGTTTCTTAATTCCAAGTTCCGCCCTACACACACATCCAACCCTGGGGTCAAACTTACCTCCAGCCTTGTGAGAAGACCCCTAATTTTGGGGAGACTGGGGTCTGCGAGCGGCTCCTGGAGCAGAGAGACCACCAGGCCATCCAGCAGAGCGCTGACCACCACTGAGAGACGACTTGCATTGTTCTGACTGATGAGAATACGGAGAAAGAAGGATCATGATTTGAAACAATGGAAACATTTTTTCATTTGATGGTATGAGGACGTCTTGCTTAGTTTAGTTCAGGAGGTTCAATTAGAGTGGCAGTAATTCGTTGTAAACATGGTTGTGATGAAGTGTGTTCTTGTGCGTCTCACTGTGACTGCTGATCTGATTCTTTGTTCAAGAAGATGAAGTTCTGTAAAAGCAGCACACATCAGATTATAGTTCACCGTTCATAGTAAAATGTACGATAATGGCTGATCTGCAAGACAAAACGTGTTGAGCAAATTCACAACTGTATTAAAAATTCTTACTAGGCCTTAGCGACTACGTTAGCAATTGACATAGTGCACATTAGCAACTTACAGAGTGCACATTAGCAACTAACATAGTGTACATTAACAACTAACATAGTGCACATTAGCAACTAACATAGTGCACATTAGCAACTGACATAGTGTACGTTAGCAACTAACAGTGTACGTTAGCAACTAACATAGTGCACATTAGCAACTAACATAGCGCACATTAGCACTATGGGTGGGCTGCCGACGAGTGCAGCATCATTAGGTGCGCCACCTACCATAGAGGAGTGTGCACAGGAGGGAACACCTCTCTGCCTGTTCAGCCGTGCATAAGGCATAACTGATCGATCGCAAGTGGTGCTTGGCCCGATGCAATGGGCAGCCTATCTGAGATAGATAAAATAGATTTTCAGCGTGAGAAATCGGAGGTATGGCGTGAGAGCGTGTGAAGACAGTCAGATGCGTGTGTCTCACGCTCACTGCGTGAGAGTTGGCACCCCTGATAGTATACACTGGCAACTAACATAAACAAGGGTTTAAGAGGTGTAATCAACTGATAAAAAAAAAAAGAATACAATATTTCAGATGAAAAATCTTTCATTTTTCCATTTTCCCAGCCATCCTGAAACTTCTCCAAATCTAAATATTTTAAAATGATTTGACATAATGAAGAACCCTTTACTGAAAATGTCAAATCATGATTTAAGGTTTCTATGACTACTGATTGTTTTTTCTATCACACACTGGTAGTCACACATTAGTATCTTACATGAGTAATGTCTAGTTTTTGATTGATTACAGTGTCAGTAATGAATCCAAAGAAGGTTATATAACTAGTATACACACCCTTTTGGAACGATCACACATATGCTCACGTCTCCATCTGTAGCAGCGAAGAATCAGAGAAACACAGACTCCAAAACCTGTCATCACCAAGACCGCCAGGAGCATCCTGACCCCCGCCTCGTGGAGAGAGAGCGATGGGTGCAGCGGCGCCTCCTCCTGGACCACCAGCCACACTGCGGCCACAGGGGCCAGACATGCGAGCCAACCGGGGCAGTGCAACCTGAAGGGGGTCCAAAAAATACTGAAGTGAAAATTAGGGCTGGATGATATGACCTCAAATCAACATCATGATTAAATGAGCATTTTACCTTGATTACGATAATGATTATTTTGTTCAATTTTTTGTTTGTTTTTGAACTTTTTGAACAAGATTTGTACTGTAACAACTATTAAAGCGTGGATATTCTTTCTAACGAAAGAGAGGCTGTATTTGTGAATTTAAAATAAATGAGCCATACAAACGCATACAGTATATACTGTATATAGTGGCAGACTGGATTAGGTAGAGTTTGTTTTCAAGTGGACAGTACATGAAAACACACTGGGGAAGGTGTTAACAGATTTTTAAAAAATAATCACACTATCATCATCAGATTTATGTGAAAGTGAGTGAATATTTGTCATTGTGAACACACCACAGCACAGCACACAGTGCACCACAACCAAATGTGACCTCTGCATTTAACCCACCCGTAAAGGAGCAGTGGGCAGCTAACAAGCGCCTGGGGAGCAGTGCTTGGGGGCAGTACCTTGCTCATAAGTACTTCAGCGGTAACTTCACCAGCTCTGGATACGAACCTGTGACCTTCTGAGCACAGGGCGAACACCCTACCGTTACGCCACCAACTGCCCCATATAAGTTAGAGGTTCTCAGTGTTAAATGAATTGCCCAGATCTAGTTAAACGTGACACATTTTTATAGCTGATGCTCTTTGAGGAACAACTTTATAATTAATTGCTTTGCTTTAAGGGCGGCATGGTGGCGCAGTAGTTAGCGCTGCCGCCTCACAGCAAGAAGGTTCTAGGTTCGAAGCCCGGGGACGGTAGGGTAGGGTCTTTCTGTGTGGAGTTTGCATGCTCTCCCGTGTTTGCATGGGTTTTCTCCAGGTGCTCTGGTTTCCTCCCACTGTCCAAAGGCATGCTATATACGTAGGTGAACTGGCCCCGTAAGGTGTGAGTGTGTGCGCCCTGTGGTGTGTTGGCACCTGCCCAGGGTTCCCCCTGGAAAGTTTCATGTACTTTCCTTTGTTTTATTTCGTGTAATATTTCGACTTTTGTTAGTGTAAATATCTGAAAAACAGCGCCGACGGTTTTATGCCCCTTTAGACGGAGGTTGGTTGTAGGTCTAGTGGGGCTTTGGTGTATGTCCACATTAAAAAATAACAAAAAAATTGAAACATGCTTCAATACAAACCACCCAGACCCCAAACATCTGAATTCTATTTTACACAAATCAGCTCAGTTAAGAGTAGGATGACATTTTAAATCAATATAAACCATTAAATCCTACAAACAAAAATAAGCTTATTTAAAAGATGGGTGGCACTTGTAATTTTTTTAACGAGTTTATGAAAACCAACACATACCTCAAATATCTGTGTTATTATTTGACACTTACCTCTTCCATCTCCATCCTTCCTCCTCTCGCCTATTCCCTCGCACCTTTCCTCCCTCCGTCACTCCATCACCCCCCTCCTCTCTTCCTCTCGCCGTCGTTCCCCACACGTCCAGCGTGGACAGATGAGGCATCAGAGACTCATTTCTGCATCAACACTCGTCGCCGTGCCATCCGCCAATACGTGAGGTGACAGACTTGTCCGTCCTGCGACACCAGTTAAGTCCCGTCAGTCAGTCAGGCAGGCAAGTTTCCTTGTTGTTTATCTTTTACCACTATCATGCACAAGTTTTGGATTTAAACCATTTCCCTCTATTCCAGCTCCAGATCTGATCCGAGCAGAAGTTCGTCAAGTTTAAGTAGCCGATCAAACGGACACAAGGCGTGAATAAAATCAAACCTTTGTTTAAGTGCGTAAGGGAGGGAGCACGTGGAATGTGGTGTGTACAGTCCAAACCGGCTTAACACTGGCCAGGCCCATGTATGGAAACCTGCATCAAGGTGTGACGAGATTAATCACCACGCCCACTTTACACACACACACACACACTCCTTTAGTAGTATGACCATTATGGGGACTGAGATTTTAAAAGGAGAATTCAGCTTGAATTAAAATCGGGAGTTGGTGGCGTAACAGCAAGGCGTTCGCCCCGTGATCAGAAGGTCGCAGGGTTGAATCCAGGGCCGGTAAAGTTACCACTGAGGTACTCATGAGCAAGGTACCGTCCCCAAGCACTACTCCCCGGGTGCTGCCCTTGTTAGCTGCCCACTGCTTCTTCACGGATGGGTTAAATTCAGAGGTCACATTTCGTTCTGGTGCACTGTGTGCTGTGGTGTGTTCACAATGACAAATAATCACTCACTTTAACTTTTACGTCCCTATAATGATGCAGGTTCCCAATTTATTGGTATGCAATACACACACACACACACACACTTTTTTAGGAATACGAGCATTTCGGGGACTGAGATTTTAAAGGAAGAATTTCAGCTTAAAGAAAAATTGGAAGTTTTACATCCCTATAATGACACAGGTGCCCACTTTGTTGGTGTGCAATCAGGTCCCCACCATACAAACACACACACACTCATTTAAGGATAAGAGCATGATGGGGCCTTTTCGATTTTAAAAGGGGGTGTTAAGCCTAAAGAAAGACACGTTGAAGTGAATAACACGGGTCCCCACTTTGTTGGTGTGCAATCAAGGTGTACACCTACACACCTCAAACTGTAACTGAACGTTAAGGTAGACTAGTAAAAGTAGATATAATAAAACATACAACAATCTGCATACAAGATGTCACTGAAGTGATCAACTGATGTGGATCTTACGGTATCTTAAAGTAAAAAATGAATAAAAAGACACGAGGAAGGATTATTTTTTGCAATTTATCTCCTGTGTCATAAATAAGGGAACACTGCACTTATATAGCTCCAATTTTCATATGTCGGAATCAACCTTTAATGCTCAGTGAGTCATGATTTGTTCTCTGGGAAGGTGGCAGTAAATCGTCATTTATTAATTTCACACTACACGTCGGACACGTTAACGCGTTACTCAAGTGATAAGTATGTTTATGATTAATGGGACGCTCCACCCCAATGTGCTAGCGTGTGTGGCTAATGATTAATCAGTGATGTAATGGCGTGCTGTCTAAAATGCCTGAAGTTCTTTCATACGCCTTAGACAAAGAAAATAAATCCAGCTGAAAGTTGTTCGTTAGAATACTACTTGAATAAAGATTTTGGGCAGACGTTAGCGGAACCGTTGGCTCTGTGTTCAGAAGGTCACCATTCTGGTAAAGGTACCACAGAGGTACTCATTAGCAAGGTACCGTCCCCAAGCAGTGTTTGCCGGGTGCTGCCAAAAAACAGCTCCTTCACAGATGGGTCAGATACAGAGGTCGCATTTCGTTGTGGTGTGTTCACAATGACAATTTATCACTCACTTATCACAAGTATCTGAAATTAAAGGTACTTGTATAAAAATTGCTGGTGTTAGGGAAGGTCAAGTGCTTGCTCATGACGTTTGCAAAATTCGAAAAATGATCAGGATCAGACTGTGGCAGAAATTGGGCATGATGAACACTATCAGGTTCTAAAAACTGTGGTTTTCTGTAGTTTCTGCTAATTAGTGACAACTGTTCATCAGTAGCTGTGTAGTGGTGCAAAAGGTACAATATTTGACGTTCAACAATTGTAGTAAATGAGAAATTGTAATTTGCTACTATTGACAATTAGGGATGCGTGACTATCAGAATCGGTGATGACGCATTTATTGTATGCCAGAAAGGTAGCGCTTGTGCCAGGCACGTCCGAGGGGGGATTTTATACACGCGCTTTCCCTCTTTGAATGGATGGCGTTATTTCGTGCCAAAATTCTGAACACGCAGTGGAACGTTCACAAGCAAAAATCTCTTGTCTTTACACTATCAACTGTGACTACACGTGCGCTCAAAGTGCTCCGCCCTGACTCGACTCTGCCTTCACGCGCTCTCGACTTGGTGCCATGTTAGAAATCTCAGAGCCATGCCGTTATTTTTGTGGCAACACTTTGTTCAGCAAAATATCGTCGTTATGCACACAACTCAACTCAGATCACGCTCCATTCTGCTTTCCTCCGTTATCAGATGTAAGCATGAAAAACATCGTGCACAAAAACATTGTGCATCCCTACTGATAATTCAATGCAAATACAACGTTCACAAATTAATACTCAAGTACAGTAAGAAAAAATAAATACTCAAGTATTTAAGCGTTCTGCGTTCCAAACCAGGCGTTTTCAACTGGTTCTGTCCCGGGGACCACCTTTCAGACTCGGCAGCAGTCGTCGCTATTCATAAAGATTCTCAAATCATCTGAAAATGTTTTGAAGAATAAATCAAATGAAATGTCTTTTTAAAAAGAGATTTCAGTAGTGAAACCGGATTCTACGTCATGGATCACCGGTTGGAAACCTCCCCCGTTCTAAACTAAACTTTAAACCTGTTTTAAACAAGACTAACAATTAACGAAAAACCAATTTTTAGTAAAATTCATTTCCTTTCAGTACGAACAAAAGAATCCAAACAACTGTGTTAAAAAAAAAAAGACGTTTAATTTCTCTCAGCTTTACAGACGCCACGTCTCACTCACCTATGACAGACACAAGGTGCTCACTGTACACACACTATAAACTCAATAATAATAATAATAAGAATAATAATAAGTGGAATAATGCCGCTACTCTCTTCTATACATTGTACAAGCCTTCCTCTGTAAAGTGATTATCTTCCCCTTTAGGTAATGATGAAGCTACAGCTCACATCCAACTGAACTTCATTTCCCAAATAAATACTAAACGTTCCGTGAGCCGGGAAGGTAAAAGGAGGTTGTTACACATACAGTAACGGTACATGTGATTCCAACAAATACAGTACTTAGATTAAAACAAAAACCCTGATGCGACAAATTAGACAAGCAGAATGGAAACTCATGTTTGAGGTTTTTCTTCCTCATAACTGTCAAACACAATTTTGTCAGTAACTGTAATGAGAGTCCGCTTGGCTTCCAAAACTCTCATC
Source organism: Distichodus sexfasciatus (assembly GCA_032718565.1). Classification (NCBI taxonomy): domain Eukaryota; kingdom Metazoa; phylum Chordata; class Actinopteri; order Characiformes; family Distichodontidae; genus Distichodus; species Distichodus sexfasciatus. The sequence goes on along the minus strand of JAVGVS010000412.1, from coordinate 289,530 downwards.
AGACTCTCATCTCAGAGTCTGAGGTGGTCAAAAAAGAAAGAAAACTTGGCTCAAAATGAAAAATAATATTCATAAAAAAATAAAAATATCCATACAGTGAGAATGAGACCCTACATAATCGTCTTTGATCGTTTACACAGATGTAATTGGAAGGACGTTTGCAACTGGTGCAAGTCAGTGATTATTTATGCTTAAAAGGTTGAGTGTCTCCTGGCAGGGTTTTCGGGGGGGGGTGGTCCTGCACCAGCCGTCCAGTGTTTATTTTTAATTCAATAATTTTCCTCAGTTTACAAGGCCTCCCTCATCGATTTGTCTGAAATAAACTAAAAATAAAAAAATAAAGTCACTCTGCAGCAAGTCAGATCCAAGCTTCGTCCGACAGTAGTGTGTGTAAGAGACGGTGAGTCTAGCTTCTAGAAAAAGAGATACCTCTGTGTGTGTGTGTGTGTGTGTGTGTCTCAGGGTTTAGTGATGTGCACTTCGCTGGCTCCTGCTCCGTTGGTGGTGGTGGTGATGATGTACTGGGTGGTGGCCTGTTGATTTGCAGTCGGCTGCTCCAGCGGCTCAGTGTGCACCTGTGTGCTGGACGATGCAGCGCTGACCTGTTTACTGTCCAGCTCAGCCTGACCATCCGAAATCACGTAGTGAGTCTGCAGCACAAACAGGGAAAAACCCATGATATACCATTATGTCATCTACATCACCTAAAAGCAGCCAGTCAGTCAGAGTGCAAGAGTGTATATTGGAGTGTGAGTGTGTGGACAGCAGTGGGAGAGACTGCACGGTGGAGTGTAAGAGAGTGTGAGGAACTGTGACGGAGTGCGAGAGAGTGTGACAGAGGGCGCGAGAGTGTGACAGAGGGCGAGAGAGTGTGACAGAGGGCGAGAGAGTGCGACAGAGTGCAAGGGAGTGCGACAGAGTGCGAGAGAATGCGACAGAGGGCGAGAGAGTGTGACAGTGCGAGAGTGCGAGAGAATGTGACAGAGTGTGATGGCGTGCAATAGTATGATGGCATGCAAGAGAATGTGACAGCGTCTGACGGCGTGCAAGACAGTGTGACAGCGAGACAGTGTGACGGCGCATGACAGAGTGCGAGAGAATGTGACAGACTGCGAGAGAGTGACAGTGTGACAGAGTGTGACGCGTGCAATAGTATGACAGCATGCAAGAGAATGTGCGAGAGTGTGTGACGGCGTGCGAGAGCGTGTGACGGCGTGCGAGGGCGTGTGACGGCGTGCGAGACCGTGTGACGGCGTGTGAGACCGTGTGACGGCGTTCGAGACCGTGTGACGGCGTGCGAGACCGTGTGCGAGAGACTTTAGGATTGTGAGACCATGTGTATTGGGGTGCGTGTGTGTCTGTGTGCGTGTGTGTTGGAGTGTAAGAGACTCCACCTCATTTTTCAAACTCACAGTTTTCACCTGGTTGTTGTTAACAGCTGCAGTGACAGGCGTGCCAGCCTCCGCTAGGACGTACTGAGCATGCGGCAGAGTCATCATCTGGATCTCAGAAGCTGACACACACACATACAAACACACTTTGAACTCTCACAAGTGAAAATTCACAAAGTAGCTGATATCAGTGCTTAATGAATGCTCTGGCGGCACTACAATGCAAAGCAATATAACAAAAGGAAAAACTGAATAAACTTAAATAAACAGAGTTGAGAAGAGCGTTGAGTGTGTGTGTGTGTCTGTTGTGTGAGAGACTCACGATAACTGCGGTAGTTCCAGTTGCTGGGAAGGTAAGCATGCTGAACGGTCCCTTGCGTTTGATTGGTGGACGTCTGTAGAGTCTGCGTTTGGGATAGGGTGACGGGGGTCAGCTGGGCGGGGCTTATTTCCTGGGCCGCTTGTTGAGAGGAGGGACTTAGAGGCTGCGACAACACGGGATTGGAGGAGAGAAACTTAAGTATTATCAACACTATTACTGAGCAAAGTGACGGATTAATACACACTATAGGCGCATCAACCCAAAATCTTGCACAATAGTGTGTGTGTTTGTGTGTGTCTGTGTGTGTGTCTGTACCTGGCCACTGGCCTGCACACCACCTCCTGCCTCGGACACCTGGATGTGCTGCACCTGGATGGAGTGCTGGGTGAAAGCGTGGGAGTCCTGAAGCTGCGTCATGTCTACTGTAGAGGGGTGAGGCTGAGGAGATGACGCCTAGAGACAAAGAGAGGGATGGAGGAAAGGATGGAATAAAAAGGTGTGTGTGTGTGTGTGAGAGAGAGAGAGAGAGAGAGAGAGAGAGCGAGAGAGAGCGAGAGAGATCGTACCGGTGCCACCTGCACCACCTGCAGCTGTATGTGTTGAGGCTGTGCCAGGCTTCCTCCTGCCTGAGACACGGGGATGTACTGGATCCTCTGGAAGTCTCCCGGCACCGAGCGGTAATCTGTGGTCAGACTCTGGGACAACTCCGTCATCGCCTGGGTCAGCAGGTCAGTCGTCTAGGGAGTAGAGAGGACATGCATCTCCTGTTGTTAATTATGACGTTTTTACTCTGAAATCTGATGCATCTGAACATATTTTTTTTACGCATGTGTGTGTCTGTTCTCTCACCACCACAGCCTCTGCCGTAGTTCCGTCGGCGGTTATGACGGCCGGCGTGCTGCTGATGACGGTTGCTGCTAGCGGAGGCTGGATGCTGTTGGCGTGCTGGGCGAATTCCGGATGTTTCTTGCGTATGTGCTGGACCATTTTGGTCTGTAAACACAAACAGGAAGCCACACACTCCATAAGACACAGATATGATCATTATGCCTTTGGTCACTAAGCCTCTCCTCTGGTCACACACACACGCCCACCACCTGCCAATGTGTGGAAAAAAGGTAAAAGCACGCTCCCTGACCTTGCTGCTGTACTGTTTGGAGCAGTGTGGGCAGCAGACGGGCGCAGTGGCGATGGTGCCGGTCAGCTGGGTGTGTGTACTCAGCATGGGGTCGGGCTCTCCGGGGCCGGCAGGGCGCAGCTTCCTGATGCTGGGGGGCAACTCCGCCCCCGGGTGGTTCTTCAGGATGTGGGCCTTACGCTTGCTTGCACTCTTATACACCTGCAGGTCGAGAGCAAACCCGCAGACTAACGATTACTTTGATAATTGATTAGTCATTCTTTTAAATTAATCGGTCAGTGGGTATAGGGCTGGGCGATATCAATATCATGATTAATGGAATATTTTACCTCGATTGCGATGAATGACTTTTTTTCTTCTTGCTTTGTTCTTTGCGATCGTAATTTACTTTAAATTAATTTAAATATGCTCCACTAGTAATGAAAGAGGGTACTGTATATCTTTGTGACTTATTGTGGAATTAATTGAAGGAAAAACACAGGTGGATGGATGGATATAGGTGGATGGATGGATATAGGTGGATGGATGGATAGGTGGATGGATGGATGGATAGGTGGGTGGATGGATGGATGGATAGGTGGGTGGATGGATGGATGGATAGGTGGGTGGATGGATGGATGGATAGGTGGGTGGGTGGATGGATGGATAGGTGGGTGGATGGATGGATAGGTGGGTGGGTGGATGGATGGATAGGTGGGTGGGTGGATGGATGGATAGGTGGGTGGATGGATGGATGGATAGGTGGGTGGGTGGATGGATGGATAGGTGGGTGGGTGGGTGGATGGATGGATAGGTGGGTGGGTGGATGGATAGGTGGATGGATGGCTGGATGGATAGGCGGGTGGATGGGTGGGTGGATGGGTGGATGGATGGGTGGGTGGGTGGGAGGATGGATAGGTGGGTGGATGGATGGATGGATGGACAGAGTGTGAGAGTGGTGGGTGGATGGTTGGATACTTTATTAATCCTGAGGGAAATTTAGGAATTTTGTCTCATGTTCCTTGACATGGTGCAAGTGATGTATTTGCTGTGCATTCAAACAGACACCACACACCTTGTCACAGTACTGGCAGAAGTAGTCTCTGTTAGGTTTAATGATGGGCAGAGTGAGCTCGGGAACCTCCTCTATACGCATCTCAGGGTGACGCTTGGACAAGTGATTTACCTGCAGAAACACACACACTCATATACCTCCCATTTACACGTATACTATTGTAATGTGAAAACACATCCTAACAAATGGAGATCGTTTGACTTAGTTTCTGCAAATAAAATCTAGAACTTTTGTATAATTTCTTCCCTGCTCTTCTGATACAAACAAGCCACAAAAAGATCTCAGGTTTCCCCATCCTCGTGAGGACATCAGGTAAGCATCACCTCAAAATCTGCTCACACAAACGCACAGCGTAAGACATTAAAGCTGCAAACACGTGGATATTAAGTCAATTTCTGCACTGGCACTCCAAGTCTAACTTATCTTAGTAATGACATCTTGTGAAATGACATCAAAACAACACTGCCAAATCGAAGACTGTAAGCTAGCACGTGAATTTAACGGTTGACATTAGTTCTGGACCAAGTGTAGCGCTCACCAGCATGCCTCTCCGCCTGAAGCCCATCATGCAGAGGCGACACTTGAACATAAAGCTCTCGAAGTCGGTGGTGGGCTCCTTCTTCTTCAGGGCTTTGGCTCGGTGGACGCGGTCGGCCTTTTTACCCTCGCGCTCCGGGTTGTGCATGCGCTGCATGTGCTCTCGCAGTTTATCCTTCCTCTGTGTCAGTGATCAGAAAGAAAACATGCCAAAAATGAAGCTCAACACAAACGGTCTCTTTTTCGACCCCATATTTGATGTGGTGGTGTAACTTGAGGCCTAAAAAGGACAATGCTACATTCGTGGCCTCTAACCTTGAACTGTTTGCCACAAGTGGAGCACAGGAAGTCCTTGCGGTCAGAGTGGCGTAACATGTGCAGTCGCAGCTTGTCCGGTCGGCAGAAAGCCTTGTCACACTCCGTACACTGGAAAACCTTCTCTGAGTGGAAACTGCGCACGTGCTTCTTGACCTGGTCGGGAATGTTAATATTAACATCACCACTGCAGCACCTTTACAAAATACACCGATCAGCCATAACTTTATGCAGAACACTGGGGAGGTTTGTGGCTATGCGACGCCATAAGCAACAAAATGCGATGCAAAATGCGATGCATCTTCAACGTCCATGTCCTAAATGTGACTAAACCAGATCAGACCTGTATGAAGTCAGTGAAGGTCTTCTTGCAGTTTGGGCAGGAGAAGCAGCCGTTGACCAGGTGGATGCCAACGTGGTCCTTCAGCAGGTCCAGCCTGTCGTAAGACTCGGTGCAGAACAGGCAGGAGTAGGTGCGCTGGTCCGAGTGCAGCTGCAAATGGTCCTCCAGGGCCACGCTGCTGAGGAAGCCCTTGTTGCAGTGGTGGCAGGCGTAGTGGCAGGCGTCTCGGCCGTGGTAGCGCATGTGCTGCTCCAGCTTGTCCTTCTCCCGGAAGGCCTTCCCGCACTGCGTGCACTTGAAGGGACGGAAGGACTTGCGGATGAAGAGGTGCTGGAGGGCCGCATTCTGGGAGAGAGAGAGAGAGAGAGAGAGAGAGAGGGAGAGAGAGAGAGAGAGATGGTGCGGCAGTGTGTGGATAAGAGCGGGCACAGATAGGTGGAAAAACTGAGCAGGTGTGAACACAGATGATGGGGATCTGTCTCATTTCAGTGAGAAGAAGAACGACAGCAGGGACGACGTCACACGTGACAAATTATTTTATTCTAAATACAGGTGGAACTCAGGACTGAGCGATTTATCAAAAACCCCTGCATTGGGCTCCTGAGCAAGACCCTTAACCCCAAGTTACTCCAAGGAGACGGTCCATGTAATTAGGGCCAAGTCCACACGTACACAGGTATTTCTGAAACGGAGATTTTCCGTTTTTTTTTTTTTTTTTTTAAATCGCGTCCACTCGAGCACGTTTTCAAAAATGTCTCTGTCCACACACAATTGCAAAAAATGCTGTCAAATGTAGACACGGCGCATACTGTGACGTCATATGAGTGGCGCACAATGTGGTGCGAAACGGTCCATTTTTCAAAATCTTCCTTTTTCTTGTCCACACCTAAACGCAGAAACTGAGTTTTCAAAAATCGCCATTTTGGCCAGAGTTTTCAAAAACCTCCGTTTTCACTCACCCAAAACGCCGTTTACGTGTGGACGAAAGGCGAAAACGCATAGAAAAACCTCTGTTTTTTCAGACATACCCGTGTACGTGTGGTCATGGCCTAAGGGTCTTGCATGAGTCAGGGATGTAAGGATACACATTGATTGAGTGATCAACAAGCCATTATTACTAGGGATGCACCGATTGCAATTTTCTTGGCCGATCCCGATTACCGACTTTTTTGTGTGATCGGCCGATATCGATTTTTCCGATACCGATTTTTTTTCCACAGATAACAGAAAATTAGAGCTGCTGCGAGTAGTCGACATTGACACAAAATAATGGGTTTCAACTTTTTTAATGTAACGCGGTAGTTACTTTCCCTGTTTACTAGTTATTTTTATAATAGTGACATATAATAGTGGCAGCTCTACAGCAAATACAAACAAAAATCAAATTTTCTTTAATATAATGCTTTATTTTCATAACAAATTTTCTTTACAAATTTAAATAAATAAAATGTAACTCGTAAATTGTAAAATGTAACAACTCCGGTAACTCGACGTCCGAAAAGTAACGCCTACTTGGCATTGGGTATTTTGGGCAGAGGTGATTTATCAGATTTCTGAAGCCTGTATCCTCAACTATGGAAAACGGCTGATCGTCTAGTGATCATCTAGTGATTGACTCGTGCATCTGTGTTTATGTTGAATTGGGGATGGACAAGTGGGCAAGGGGAGCCACTGATTGTGTGCTCCGCCCCCAAACTGCCAAAACCCGCCCCCTTTCAAACCGCAGTGCATCCCTAATTATTACTGATCCTCAATTAAAACATCAATCAGGCTAGGTAGGGGTGGATTTGACCCTAACACCACCTCATGAGAAACCATAACATCCTGTTTTGCTTTACTAGCCACTGCTGTAACCAACTGCTGTGGTTTCACGAATCAGTAAATCGCACAGCCCTAGTGAAATGTTTTCACCACTTTGGAGATGGGGAACGCAGACCACACCACTGAACTAATACAGACAGATGTAATGAGGATGTAGGAGTCATCACACCGCCAATGTTTTTGTTTTAACAACAATTTCACAAAAAGGCTGCGAGTGCGCCGAGACTCCTGCCGGGTCCACATTAGACCTACCTGTAAGTCCACCTTAACGTGTGGTGCACAGTGAGAGAGAAAGACACACACACAAATACACACTAAGATCAATCAACTCTCTTTAACCATGCTATACTTTTAGAGATGGCTTTTGAGGTGGGGGGGGGGGGGGGGGGGGAAGCGGGAAGGCCGGGTTCTCACCCGAATTCGCCGGGCGCGTCTCATGTCCTGTGGGGTGAGGTGTGCGTCTAAAACCACCGACGTTGCCGGGTCCGAGTCCTTATCGGGCAGAGGGGCGGGGGAGGGCGGTGTTTGGGTTTCGGTCGCATCCGCCAGCTGCAAGACTTCGGCTGGCGCGGTCTGGCTCTCTAGCGCCCCCTCTGTGGAAGTGGGCACGTCGCTTTCGTCCACCTTCAGGCCGTTCAGTGCCCGGTTTGTGGGCTCCTCGTACGGGAGCTTGTCACTGAAGGCCAGCATGTCCTGCGAGGTCGCAGAAGAGCGAGGGAGAGTCACATTGGTATTTTTGGCTAAAATTACACTTGTGCAAGGTACAAGTTTTGAAAGTATTGAAAGAATGGTCTCCAATCTGACCTGATTCTTTTCCGAAGCCTCCACTGGAGCTTCCAGGCGCATGAATTTGGGTTTGCGCCTCGGCCGCCTTCCGCCACCGAACCGTTTCCTGCCCCGTCCTCGGCCCCGTCCTTTAGGCCTGTGGAAAGAGACGCGAGATGTGTTCTCTGTGCCCTGTGTGTCCTGATGAGTCATACGTTTTATCTGAGTGTGTTTAGCGTAGTTAGAAACCTCTGAATGAGGTCCAGCTTGTCGTCATGCATGTTGAGATGTTGCTGGAGCTGTTCGGAGCTCATGAACCGTCTGTTACACTCATAACACGGCCAGTTCTTCTCCTGTTCTCTCAGAACTGACACACAGACACCAACATGTACGTAAGTAGACCACCATTAACATAAAAACAACAGGAAACCTGCTTAATCCCCTGATTGCAAACGCTCAATATCACAGATTAAGTTTGTGTTCTAGAATAAAAGTCTCGCTGTTCAATTTTCACACTGTACCCTTGCGCTCTTCCTCGGTGACATCGTGAATCTTCTTGTCGACAAATTCGGCATAAGAGGCGGCATACCAGACCTGCAGGAGCAAGCGCATGTGTCCACTTCACATACAGAACAGCATCCAAAACACACTCTGTCCCTCTCACACTCTGTCCCTCTCACGCTGATAATACTCTACTGGGCTGGTTTCAGAGTTACCTTGAGCTCCTGTTTAGGCTGGATGTTCCTGATGGTGGTGTAGAAGATCTCGGAGCCGTACTGATAGGCCACCAGGTTCTGCTCTAGGTGGTTTTCGGCAGGACGGACAAACATCATCCAGTTACAGCGTTCCTCATCGGACAGGTCCACCCACAGGTCGTCCACCCTCTCGCCCTCCTTTTCGGGGTCCAGCATAAATAACTAACAACAAAACGTTATGGGTGTAGATCAGGTTTCATTACGATACGACATTCAAAGGACAACGATTCATTGTCGATATCAGAACGTTTGCTACTTGTAAGAAGAAATTTCTTCTTGAGAACTTAAGAAGGGCCAGTTCTTCTCTTTACAATAAAGTTACAATATGCATGTTGTCTGATCGTTGTTTTCATTTTGGATCACTGAATCGATTAATCAATATATATAATGTATGCTGTATTCAATTTAATATTAAATCATTAAAATTAAAAAGGAACAACCCAAGTTGATCTTAGCCAACTCAGTCTACCTTGAGCTGGAACTGTGTGTCTTGCAGCTCGCTGTGAGGCACCAGGGGTCCCTCCACAGGGCCAAACTGGGTGCGTTTAGGAATGCGTCTCTTGGAGAAGACTCCTCCCACAAAGCGGTCAATGTAGAGGATGAGAGGTAGACTGGCACGGGCTTTGGACAACACAGGCCTGTTAGCAATGGGGTGGAGAGGGCCATGCTTCATGCAGGGACCAGCATTGGCTTTATTACACTCCTCACACCCTTGGAAGAAAGGAAAAAAAAATTACTTTAACTACAGCCGTAATAACATATCAAAAGTTAACTGGCTTTTCCTGAAGAAAATGTCTGATTGCTCAAGTTTAAAGAAATTTAACCTAGTGTGAATCTAGCAAACACACACCGGGTATTAACATAATTTCAAGGGTAATCAGAAAAATCAACACTGGCAAGATTTCATCAAGTTCTTAAAGTCTGCTTTGATTAATTTTCAATTAACCCTCAACAAGTCAAAAACTGTAAGCCTTGAACAATGTCTCTAGGACAAAAAACGGTGGAGTGAGTTAAAGAAACAAAAAGCGGGAAGATGAAAAAGAAGATGAAGAAGCAGAAATAACGAAGAGAAAATTGCTGGCACCCATTCATCACATCTAAAAATAAACAATGGCAAAATCATAGAATATCGAGGGCACTGTCGTGACTCACAGAGATGCTGAGGAGTGAAGGGTTGAGGGGGCGAAGCCTCCCAGTCCTCCAGGTCAGAATCATCTCTGTCCTCATCATCATCGTCCTCATCTTCATCCTCAGAGTCCACAGTCGAGTCTGTGGCCCCCAGTGGACTGCTAGAAGGGTCCGTCATGGTTGGGAGAGCGCTGCCGTCTAGCTGACCCTACGGGTGAGAGAAAGGAGCTTGTTCATAAATATTACATAAGCAGAGACGAGTTTCAGCAACTTTTTAAACTTCTGGTGAATATATCCTAAAGGTTTTGGATGGGCATTCTGAAGAAGAGAAGTTTGCATGCTCACCTGGGGTACAGGCTCTAGTATTGCCTGAGGGGCATCTGCCACGTTGCTGAGCACGTGCAAGTTGGCAGCGTTCATGTTCTGCCCACTCGGCAGCAGCACGGTAACCTAAAAAGGATGAAGGCAATCCAACAATTTTACAAATGGTGGAAAAGTGCCATAATCCAGCTGTACAAGTGGAGAAAAGAAGGAATGATCTATAACTCATGACTAAGACAGGTATGTACCTGCTGAGTCGTGCCATCCTGCTGTATGTAGGCTACCTGGGGCTGGTCTGCAAAAACAGCCTAAAAAAGGATACACTATTTTAAAAATATGGATAAGATTAAAGATCTAATTTTTAACCATGCAAAATCCTTGAGAGCAAAGAAGAAAATTGGACTAAAATACATCACCTGTGCTCCTTCAGGATGTATGTACACCAGCGTGTGTTCGGCCGACTCCACTGATGTGTAGGAGCTCCCGTCTGCCGTGTAGACGACCTGCTGCTGCCCTCGGTCTGCCTGATCGCCGCTGTACACAATCTGAGCCACTGTGCCGCCCTCAAAATGCACCTACACGCACACGGTAACCACACTTACAACCTCAGCAGGATCAACCACCAACGCTTGTGCTGATCCATGAGAAGAGTTTGTACTTTTTTTTCTTACCCTGTTTGAATAAATTTGACGTACCTGAGCCGGATTGCTGGCCTCATTATTGGTGGGCTGACTCCACACCGAGGAGGCCTCCTGTTTGGCCTCCATGGTACGGTACGGAGGGCGTCAGCACCTCCTGCACCTAGTGACTCCTCACCAAGCAGAACGAAGTAGTCAGACACTGGGGAAAGAGCGAGTCAGTGGAAAAGTACATAAAGTCGCCATGCCATGGAGGGTTCAGCATCTAGGTAAACAACATACTGCTATATATCGCACCATGCCTTTATAGTGGAACCAAACCACACAAGTTTAAATAACTATAATTGTGCCATTAGGTAAAATATATTTGGTTATTATTAATGACTGTTTAAATATTGCCTGGGCGGCACGGTGGCGCAGTGGTTGGCGCTGCCGCCCTACAGCAAGAAGGTCCTGGGTTCAAGCCTCTGGTCGGCCGTGGGCCTTTCTGTGGGGAGTTTGCATGCTTTCCTGGTGTTCGCGTGGGGTTTCCTCCACAGTCCAAGAAGCATGCAATATAGGTTGATTGACGACTCTAAATTGGCCCCATAAGGTGTGAATGAGAGTGTGATGGTGTGAGTGTGTGTCTTGTGCCTTGTGCACCCGCCTTACGCCCGTAGTTCCCGGGATAGGTTCCGGTCCCTCCTCCCTGTGACCCCAGTTAGGATAAAGTGGTTCGGATAATGAATGAATGAATGAATGAATGAATGAATATAAACATTGCCTGTCTACCCTAAAGAGTAATAAATATATAGTATATATAATATATAGTAAATATTTAATGTGAGAAATTCTTGCTTCTTCTTACAATATTTCTGACATTAACTCAGCTTCGTGGTTGCAGGTAACATTTAATTACCCCAGAGGTTGGGGGTGCAAATCTGGGTCCATCCTACCACAATTTAGCCCCTAAACACGACAGTTTACCCCAAGTTGCTTTAAGGAGACTGTCCCTGTAATTTGTAAACGCAAGTCGGATAAATGTTAATGTAGATTGTTCGAATACTGTTGACTAATAGAAAAAGCGTACGTCCTCTAAATTACTATTTAGGAGAAAAAATGGCAGTTAATCCCAGTAAGTAAAGGATGTTGGGCATTATTAAATGGCCAATTAACAGACACTATCCTGACTTTGTTAATGCAGGTAATGTTTGGTTAACATTTAATTTATAAACCCCCCTGTGCATTATTGGTGCATTGATTAATAGCGCCTAGCATTGCGGCTAACTGGCTACATCAGACGAAAGCAAAGGCGGGAAGCTCTAAACAATGTGTAAATATTACACAATAACACATTACGATATTTGATGGTTTTTGTGGTTTTTATTTAGTGCGCCGCCCCACAGCAAGTCTCGCTTAAAACCCACCACAAAAAAAGCGGCGCGGGTGTTTGTTGTAGTTGAGGCGGACCGGCCAGACTAAAAACCCCGCGGGGGTAGCGCGGAGAGCCGGCGGTGAGATCGCCGGCTGATAGTGAAGAAAAGCCGAGGCAAACGTTTAGCGAAACTGCCTCGGTTCACACGACAAGCTCTAACGGCATGTGAGAGGGGCGCAAGGGCGACTGCGGGGTTCTCGCGTTTCTCCCCGAGTTTCCCCCCTGCGTCCGGCCCGAGGTTGGGAGACCCAGACGGACCATACCACAGAGAACAGAGCGGCACACACAGCGACACATTAGTGAAGATAAAGCGCACGCAGGCGGCCATGAGCAACACCCAGACAAGAAGACGGCCTCGTCTCTCCCTCATCACGTCTCTACTATCATTTTAACCCAACTGCGCACATTTTTGATACCTGCTAACGAGCGGAAACTGACCCTCCGGTCCCCACTCATAGTTGAGCCCAGCGCGGTATGAGCTGTGGAAGGAAGGAAGGTCTCCTCCATTTTGGGTGGGACTAAACAACAACAAGCTCGCAGAAGAGAGCCCGGAAAAAAAAGAATTATTGCCAGCGAGTCACTCGCCGAATCCGTTTTTGTACTTACGGAGAGATGTTCTTGAACCTGCGATTAAAGCTCGGAAATCGATTTCGCAAATCTTTGGTTTTATTTAAACCAAAACCTTCAAGTTGGTCTTACCTCAGAATGGTAGCTGCAGAGATGGCCGCATTGCATATATTATCATAATCTGCCTAGTAACAGACGCAGGGCCGAACACTTATTTTAATCTGTTAATGTTTTGGGTGAATACTTAATTCCACTTTTTTGCACACATATTTGTGTATATTATTCAAATTCTGTTGCATAAGGTTTGTTTTATGTTTGTGGCAATAAGTTGAAGATTGCAGCGCTGGTGAGTGAGCGCAGTCGCCGCTTCTGACCAATAGAAAATTTCCGCCATATTCTTAACCAATGAGAAAAAAGATGCGCTTGGATCATCCAATGAGAGAGCTCGAACTCCTTTGCCTTGCTTCTTATTAGTGATTACTTCCTGTTAATAAAAAGAAATTCAGCAGTGATTTTGCGTCATTGTTGCATAATTATCATTATATGTAATTAATGCACAGTTAACCATAGCGATCAGACACATTCTTTTTGTTATTTTCGAAGACATTCATCCATTTTGTGTTGTCAATGCTGTCTTTTTTACCAGTATCCCGGTGGATAACGCGCGCACGCGCACAGAGATACACACCTTGCAACTTTTGTAAAGTGCTTTCACTAACGCTCAAATTACATTATCCAAACAATACAGCTCACTTCAAAAATAATATTTATTCCAGTGCCCAATAGCAAAACGTTGAACTATTTTTAGCAGGCCTTTTATGTAAAATAATTTTACTTGTGTGAATCTTCCCTCACATACAAAATGTCCTCACGGAACCACAATAATCCGACAAATATTAGCTGTAACTATCTTTAACAGGATTTTAGTGGCGTGTCACAATAGAAAGCTCAAACCACTATCCAACGATTTACAACATGTCAATAATCAGTTGAGAGATGTTAGAAAAGCCAACAGTCATTTCAAGTTAGTAATGTAGAGAAATGTATTATGATAGAACATTCTAATGAATACTTTTAATTTTAATATGATACATGAGACAGACACCTTGTTTTCCAGAGTATTTATAAGTAACGTGATAAAAGCAGCAAGTGTTCAACACAAAATAATATAAGAATACATATGACTACCCAGCTAAAAATATTATTTGGACTGAAGCTGGATAAAATCTCATAATAGCAAGGGTCCACTGAGATTTCTGACTCATGATCGTTATGCTAACAATAGATCAAGGAATAAAACAACCAAAAGACTGCCCTTTAAGTGAAAATGTTCTCCAGGGTAAACAAGACAAGTGGTTATTGAATTAGCACTGAGGATTATGTTACATGCAGTGCTTTTGTGCATGGGAGAAAGAGCTCAGAAGAGTAGCACACTAAAATATGATATACTGTACATACTATGCAATTATTACAGCTGACTGAAAAATTGATGTGATAATATTGACTAATATGAGCTACTTGCAGATAATTCTGTACCAGTATGTATAATTACGGATAAATTACAAAAAGAAACACAGAGAAGGAAGATGGACTCTTTAGCCACTTGCATACTGCTTATGAAAATAAAACTATTTCATATTTAACTGTATTTTGTTTTATTAGCTTCGTAAAAAAAAAAAAAATCAGATTTTAAATCCTGAAATACCAAAATTGGTATTGTTCCTAAAACCCTCTTAATGGCCAGTGCAAAGAATCTAACAAATATAAAGTATATATTGTGTCCAATCTAGATCTAGGGGCAATAAAAATCCATTGAAGACAGAAAGTTGTTTGTGTTTGTTTGGTTTTTGTGTGTAGTTATTTTCTTTGTTAACGTATGGATATACGTTGTCCTTACATTCTACATGCTATATAAATTACTGCTTCCTTTCATAAAGAAATCAGAATTTAATTGATGCAGAATAATATTTGATCATGCATCAATTCTTACAGAAAGTGATGGCTTGTTGTATGAAGTCGTCCACTTCAAGTCCACAATAAACTACAATGATAAACTACAATGTAGATTTCTCTTCACGTAAGTTTTTGTATCAAAAAGCTTCCAGTGTAAGTCATTTCTTGCCAGCTTTTCCATCTTTCTTTCATTTTGTGGATATAAGGCATTTTTGAGAGTTCTTGTATCTGGTTTTTCATAAATGAATCAGGTGCTTTAGATCTTGGTATCGCTGGCAGGATCGCAGATATCGATTACCTCAAAGCCTTTGTTATCTACTCCATCCTTAGAGAACAGTTTCTGGCATTTCTCACCATTGATGCATTGGACACAATGTGCAGTTGGTACCGTCTCCATTCTGACAAAATTGGAGAAGTCTACCCGGTATTTGCCTTCTTTAGTGCAGGACATGACGGGGAGGAACTTGTAGCCCCACTTGATTTCTTGAGGGATGTAGGATGTTCTGACCTGACAGGAGCCGCTGGTGGATTCGTCTGTACCTTCCAAAAACACGACCAACTCAAAGTCTTGTTGAGACAGGGTGTCCATAGTCATCTCAAAGAATGGACTTGCTTTATTGATCACATGGGACAAAGTCAAAGGGCATACAAAAAACAAGTTGTCCTTCCCAGCGTCAGCTATGAAATCAATGTTGACTTGGTCCAGGATAATGGTTTCACCCTCTGGTGTGATTGTTCTTTTGAGCAGCTTTCCGTAGATCTGGCTCCCAATCATGAGAGATTTGCGCAAATTGGCCACTCGTATCTGTAGGCAGAGGGTGTCCTTGTTTGGACAGATGACAGCGCTCTTGCTAAATTGGATGGTCTTCACCCTTTTCTTAGGCAGAGAAATTTTGGTCATAACCACTCCACACCAGAAGCAGTTAATGAGTGCCCCAGTCAGATTTTGTATGATGATAAGAGTGATTGCTCCAGGGCAATTCTGAGTGATGTCTCGTCCACCATACCCCACAGTCGACTGAGTTTCAAGGGAGAAGAGGAAGGCAGTGGTGAGGCTGTTGACGTTAACCAGGCATCGCTTGAGCTCTTTTGGTGGCATTTGCCATTCCAGCTCCCCGTTGTTCCGGGCGATCCAGTACCACAGAAGTCCAAAAAGGAACCAGCTGAGAGTGAAGGAAGCCACGAAGAAGATGATGATGAAGCGCCATCGAATTTCCACGATAGTGGTCCAGAAGTCCAGCATGTAGGCAAAGAAGCTGCTGACCCTTGGCACGTTGCCATATTCAATATTGCAGTGACCGTCTTTGGTCACCAAACGCCTTTGGGACCGCCGCTGCTTGTCCAAGAAGTTTCTGAGAGACTGACCTAAGGTTAACTTCATGTTGAAAACTCAGTCTGGAGAGAAAATATAGAACAATGGGTTATATAAAAAGTGGATTCCTGCTCAAAGAATAAAGAGTTGTGCAATTTATGATTAATGATTTTTTTTGATAAATATAGAATAGATTAGGGGCTCAGGTTAGGCATGTGTGGTGTTGCTTTGTAACCTGTGCATAATGCAGCCTAACGGAAGCATGACAATTCATGTTGCTCTGCTGTGGGAAAATGCTAAGGGACGGAGCAGGGTACAGCTAGAACACAACACAGACGCTCACACACTCATTACACAAAGGCTCGCTGCCATACAAGTGCCCTACACCCTGAAGACAATAACGAGACTAGACAGTGCCCATTGGTTATTGGACTTCTGTCCTCAGGCCATGAGACTTCTCAATCAGGACGTGCCACAGCGATTTTTTATAGCAGTGTCTGTGACTGTTACACATCCATTTTAGATAAAAGGTTAATCTCTCAGTATAGCTGCACACTGCACTCTGCAGAATGCACCAGGTCAACTGGGTGTAATGGGTCATGTAGTAAGAAAGAGCACATTTATGAAATGGATTCTTCTCTACAATCCAAGGATCAGTGGACGCTACCACCGTGAGCCCCTGATCAAGACTCTAACCATCAAGATGGTTAAGGGAGAAAGTTCCAGTAGGAAATTCATGGACTAACACAAACTGTACACGGTAACAGATCAATTTCAATCCGACATCAACATGGTGGCACCATATTATCCATTGGTAAGAGTATACATTTTCCGCAATACTTAACGCTCAAAAACGCATCATGGCTGCCACTCGTTCCCAGCGTTCTCTGAGCACATTGTCAGAAATTAATGCGACACGTGCGTGAGTTGCAGTATCAGAAAAAATTGGGGTGGCAGCGTGTTCAGGTTTAGGTGCGTGACATCAGCATTGTCGTTTACTATCAACATGGCTGTACAGTTTTGCCGTCTTGTTGGCACCTTCGTAACATCAGAATGCAAAGAATTTTATCTTCAACATCTTTCTTCCCTCATTTCACAGCAAAGCCGGACAATATTTTCCCGCACTGCCACCTTCTACTTCTTTCCCTTCTTCTGTCACCTTACGGCGGACAGAATGCTTTTATAGTGTGCACCCCCACCTGTTGGAATCCTAAAGTTTAACAACAATCAGTACCCTGCTTGTGCAGGTAAGTGTATGCGTCACGTAGCGTCAAGTTTGTCTCGGCCGTTACATTCATTGTAGCCCAATACACACTCCAGTGTCAGTATCATTGCTGTGTTTGGAGAGAGCTCCACCTGAATGGCATCACTTTAACTGATCTCCTGTGGTCAAAAACAGACCAGTGGTCAATCAGGTTGAGGTGTTTCTAAGGAAGTGTTTAGTAAGTGCATTGAAGTGGTGGAATTTCTGGTCACTTTATACAGTATATAAAGTTATAATGAGCTTTTTGCTCATCTAATACGACTGACACACATATGGTATGTAGCAGATGCTCTTATCAGAACGGCTTTCTCACAGTAACGTGGTGACACAGTGATCCGACTGATTAAAATCCAGTTGTTAGTGATCCTAAGATTGGGGGTTTGAACAGTGATCGAGGGGTTGCCAAATCAAATCCCAGACCGATAAAGGAGTTAAGTGAGTTATGACATTTTAGCAGCTATACTTGCCACTATGGCTGTAATAAGCTTGTAATGAGTTTGAAACTATTATAAGAGGTATGGACGTGATGGAGGTTATATTTTAGTCATGGTGTAGTTCGGACTCGATGGATTCGGGTTAATGGAGACCTCAAATTCGTGACTCATGAGTTGTTTAACCCAGGTGAGTCATGAATTGCCCAGCTGTAGTAGCCATGAGCAAAGTACCTTTCTCAAGCATTGACGGTGCTCATGTGAGCTGCCCACTGCTCTGTCTTGGATAGTTTAAATGTAGAAGTTTTCATTCTCATTTCATTGTGGTACTCTGTGGGCTTTAGTGTGTTCATGATGAAAAGAAATCACTCTCTCGCTCACCTCTAGCACTTACTTAACCCTAAGTAGACTGTATCTGTGAATAGGGTGCTTTCTTAGGGCTCAATGGTAGCAGTGCTTCACGCAGGATTGAATGGACGACCTCTTCCCACCACTAAACCAACACCACCCTCAAATGCACAACATCTAAGGCATGCAAAACCATAAGTAAATGCAAATTTATTTGCACCAAAGATGCAAAGTCATGCAAGAGATATGCACCTCCGTTGACCCTGCATGAGAAATACCAAGACATTCTGTTCGGAGTTCCGTGACTTTGATTGATGCCCAAACACCCAACCTTGTGCTGATGAGTCTCAAGATTATCAGGATGTAGCCATAGATGGGCATGAATCTGTATTTATCCACTCAATATTCTCACAACTTTATGGTGGCACCGTGAGTTTGGACGTTGACGCTGGAAACAGAGGTTTGAACATTGTAGCTGTGAGAAGCGCTCAGAGAGGGATACAGCTCATTTGCTGTGTTTCACGTTAAACACATCAACATGTTATCATGCAGGACTGATGCGTATCGCCGAGATCCCGGAAGCACAATGGATTGTTAAGGATGCGGATGGTACATCCAACAGGTAGGTGGCCGTCTTCCAGAACCATTCATTTTTGACATTTTGACTTATTCACATTTAAAAGTAACTGGAGCAGCACACGCTACGGGATGTTGCATAATGACGGTTTGGCATGAATGGTTTCAATTGTCTGTTAGACGTCCTTTTTAAACAAAGCATTCTCTTATGCTCAGAGAGAAAAGAATAAGATCTGATGTTTAGTGGAAGCACGGGTTGTCAAATTCTGTATTTATCATGTAAGGATGATTTGCCATTTTTCACAAAGGACTTAAGTTAGCTCAATGCACCTGCGCTATTCAAAACTCTATTGTGTTCTGTCTCATGCAACAAAATGTGATTTTTTCTTCTGTGTGTGACCAAATACTGATTTATACTCATTACGGAAGGGGTAGAGGGGGCTACTGACGAATTGATCACAGATCGACCAGCACTTCTGTTTTCTGCTTTGGTCACTTTCTGACCACAGGACATCAGATGATGGTGGGTGATGATATTATCTACCATGCTGCACCATGCCTACAGCCATCTAGTTAGGTCTGGAGAAACCAAAGAACATCAATTCTTGGAATTTCTGTCTGCTATGCAATGGGATGCTCCTTTCGTTTCATTGATTGTGGACTACTTGGCTGAAAGACCACCTAAAGAACATCTCCAGGTTCTGGCCATCACTCTCAAACTGCGCCACTGAAACCCTCATCCAAACTTTATTCACTAGCCGAATTGATTATTGTAATGGCTTCTGTTCAGTCTGTTCAGCAAAGCTCTGTAAAATCACCTCCACTGGCTGCAGGTTAAGTTCTCAATTCTCCTCCTTACGAGTACCTACAGGTCACTCCACACCCTTGCCACTCAAAACTCATTGGACTTTTTGTGAAACACTATCGCACATGCTACTGATTGCAATTTCTTTCTGCTTGACTGTTACAATACCGGCACACGTTGTTGAACCTTACTGTACATGAAAGTGATTGATTATTTGTCATTGTGAACACACAGCACACAGTGGACCACAACGAAATCTCACCTCTGCACTTTACCCATCCATGAAGGAGCAGAGGGCAGCTAACAAGGGCAGCACCTGGGGGACAGTGCTTGGGGACGGTACCTTGCTCATGAGTTCCCAGTCTGGGATTCAAACCTGCGACCTTCTGATCACCCAACCGCTACATCACCAACTGCCCCACATATTACCGGTTGTCACTCTATGTAATAGAACCGACTGTTTCTAGAGCTTCAGATTCAACTCCCGCTAATCATATGCACATTAAATGTAAAAAAGATAAAAGGACCAAAATTGTAGTTTTAAATTCTGCATGCAACAATATTGTAGCTCTACCGCTACAGTTTTTATATTTTATGCTTACTGTATGTGCCTCACTCTGTCTTTTTGTACTGTGGAAGCTGAAGCCACATCGTCTCGTCACTCTGTATACTTGTATACAGTAGAGATGACAATTAAGTTTACTTTGACTTTAACTAACACCACTTCTCAGAAACAATGGTGCACAGACAAGGGCCGACTCTCTATCCCCCACACCACACTGCAGTCCTTTAGGTCCTTTATGGCTGCTCCCACTCTCTTGAAAGTGAAAGTGAGTGCACCACAACCAAATGTAACCTCTGCATTTGCGCCATCCGTGAAGGAGCAGTGAGCAGCGTGACATGGGCAGCGCCTGCTGAGCAGTGCTTGTGAATGGTACCTTTACCGGTCCAGGATTCCAAACTGTGATCTTCAGATCACGGAACACCAACTGCCCCAAAAAACTCTCTGAACTTTCTTTTCTCTGAGATCTCAAATGGCCCATTTTTGGAGCTTTTGAAAAAGTGTCTCAGGTTTTAGCTGTGCTCTAAGGGCTTGTTTACACGTATGCAGAGATTTTTATAAACACATTTTTATGTTTATTTTTTAATTGAGTTTACATAACATTTGGTTAAAAAATGCCTTTTTACACGTATGTGGATATTTTTATTAACACATTTTTTATATGTTAATTTTTTTAATTGTGTTTAAACGACTTTTTTTTTTTTTTTTTTTAAAGCCCTGTTTACACGTATGCAGATATTTTTAAAAACGCATATAACAATAGGTTTGGGCCTTTTGTTTACACGTAACCACAGAATCCACCGTTTTGATAAATCTTCACTTTTAAGTGTGTGTAAAAAATATGCATTTGCGATGGCTAAAAGTGCTTACGTGTAAACGAAAGGCCCAAGCGTATTTTTTAAAAATATGCATTTATAAAAATATCTGCATGCATGTAAACAGCCAACATGTGGACCTTTGGTCTCTGACTTGTCATTCTATGTATAGCCACCTTGTATTCCTTGAAAGGTGATATTTTTGAAAGGTCACAATAAGTCCGGCTTCACGGTGACCACTGGTGACCCAGAAGGAATTTGGGTTGTAGGACAGGAATATGGCAGTTTGGAAACTTGGATAAAGTCTGAATGTTGGCTAGACATACAAATCAGTCTATTATGGGTAATGCTTGTCACCTTCTTCCCAGTCTGATGGCGGAACAGGGAAGCGCTTGTAGCCAAAGATATGAGAGTATAAATATTTCCAGTAGACATCACCGAAAACCTTTTTTTTTACTCCTTTTACGGTAAACCACTGACACAATAGGTTGTTCTTTCTCTATTACTTATTATACAGTATAACTTTTTTCACTTTCACTTCTGTACCCTGGGTAAAAGCAGTAAAAGTGTGGTGCTGCACAAATATGTGCAATTACAAGCGCGATATATAACCTATATATCAGACCCTCCAGAATTTTAACTATTAACACAAATTCAGCCAATCCCCACAAATTCATCGCAACCTTGTAATTTTGACTAATTACTGCAACATTTCTGCAATTTTTGACCAGTCATTGAAGTTTCCTGCAAAGCGTTGAGCCAAACGTCAGCGCAATTCACTTACTTGTTACGTTTGGAAAATGCAGGAAACGTGTGATTAAAAACGCCTCAGATTTACCTTCAAAAATACTTAAATGGTTAAAGGTTAACCATTAATAGTGGTTAACAGTGGTTCTGTCAGTCAGTCACTCATTATCTGAACCGCTTAATCCCTATCAGGGTCGCAGGGACTGGAGCCTATCCCGGGGACCAACCCTGGGCGGACACCAACACACCGCAGGGTGCAGAGTGGGTTTGTTCCCATCATTTTAATGAATTGTTAACGATTAATTCTATAGGGGGAAAATCGCAACTTCTTTCTGCAACTTTGACCTTGTTGCAACAAATGTCGCCTAAAAATACGGCAACTTTAAATGCAATTTTTTAGAAAAGCTGCCGCACAATCAGACATAAGCCACAACAATCTCAAAAAAGGCTGTGAAATCCTGGAGGGACTGATGTTTCTATCATCGCAAGCGTTGGAAAGAAGGCAAAAAACACAACAAGCACAGATCTGAAACAGAGGAATGGCTGATGTTGCTGGTGTCTTCAAGTCTGCAAACAGCTCAGGGCAGTCCTGGCCTTCACGCTGTGCACTCTTATTTACACACAGTTGCCAAGCTTCCACATCATAGCTATACATTAACACCCACAAAATCAAAGTGTTTACACACATACAAACTCAGTCTCTCTCGAACATACACAATCCCGAGGAGGACATACGTGCAAAACTGGCTTCCCGCACACACTGAAATGAACTGAAACCAGAGACACAGAGTTTCAGCTTTTAATGCTGATTGCTCGATGACTGATATCTAGGGTCACCCTCCTCAAAAGCATCTGTATTGTGGCCATAACACTGCAGACCCGTATCCAGGAACCGGCTCTCGTCTTCTGGGGATTCTGTGTTTAAGATGTACATCGTTCATTATCTCCTACAGATCAGATGCGTCCGGAGATGAGGAAATTCAGGCTTACCTGCAGCCAGTCATGCATATAGAATAAAAATGATTGCTTATAACAGTTGAATTTTTTTTTGTTTAATCATTATTTAATTACATTGTAAAAACACAGGATCGGTGTTCCGGTAAACCAAGTCCGGTAAAACTTCCAGCGTTTGCACTCATACAAACATAGTCCGTCAAGATAGGATCTTTTATTTTGCCATGCAAGTGGCATTGACGCTATTGGTACACGTAAACAAGATCTGATGACACAGAGGCCACGCCAAATGCCAAGAAAGGTGCCATCAACTAACGGTGTTGTGCAAACAAAAGCTATAATGAAAACAGGTATAGCACGCTAATATGTGACAATGTTGCACCTGATAAAAGCAATTTGTTGCAATTCTGCACACAGATTTATTTGCAACTGTCGATGCTAATAAAATAAACTCTTTGATGGCAGATATATAGACTTTTAGACTAAAAGCACTGGCATGGTCATATGTACTAGAATGCAACAATAAGACTTTGTTAGAAGCTAGGACCTGCTCATAGCTGTCTTTAATAACATTGAACTCTATTTCTCTTATCACTGACTTGTCATTATAATATATACTCATTACTCTACTCAACACTATTTCAGCAATGTATTTTTCTATATATTTGTATTAATTTAGATTTTGCTTTTCAAATATCAAGTCACGATTCATTACACGTTGTGCTTGTATAACCATGAGTGTGACAAAATACCTAGTATTTATCAGTCAGTGGGGGAACTGAAGCCTATCCTGGGAACTATGGGCATAAGGCGGTGAATGAACACACACACAC
This sequence comes from Distichodus sexfasciatus, assembly GCA_032718565.1. Classification (NCBI taxonomy): domain Eukaryota; kingdom Metazoa; phylum Chordata; class Actinopteri; order Characiformes; family Distichodontidae; genus Distichodus; species Distichodus sexfasciatus. The sequence continues at coordinate 266,421 of JAVGVS010000412.1, read as the reverse complement.
ACACAATCACACCTTATGGGGCCAATTAACCTACATTGTGCTTTTGGACTGTGGGAGGAAACCGGAGCACCCAGAGGAACTCTACACAGAAAGGCCCCACGGCCGACCCAGGGCTTGAACCCAGGACCTTCTCATTGTGAGGCGGCAGCGCCAACCACCTGCCACAGTGCTGCCCCGTTGTTGATATTTATCAGCTAAAATGTGTTTTATCTGTAATAAATAGGAAGATTTGACTGAACTGAGAGTTGACCAGCGAGCCTGCAAAATCAACATTCTAAATAGAAGGCCATCGAAGTGGGCTATCCAAATCACTCCGTAGACAGTGAGTTCGCGATGTGCACCCCATCCCTCGAATATTAATTCTTATCGGAGCTGCATTTATCTCAAATATGTCTTTGAGTCCGACTGACGGAAATCCGTCACAGCTAGAGTCCAATGGACGGAAATCCGTCGTAGCCACGGAGAACTTTAATCCTTGTGTCTGTAGTATAAATCCTTTAAGAATATTAATATATAATTGTTACACTCAAGATTTTTTTATTTGTTTGTCTGTTTATCGTGAGATTTCTTTAACTTAATCTGTTAACTTCTAATTTCTAAATTCTATCCCAGTCTTAGGAGCGTTCAAGGTACATTTCACTGCGTGTTGCACTTGTATAACAAATAGCAAATATGTGACAAATAAAGAATCTTGAATCTTGTTTCGTTCTTGATTTATTGTAAAGAAAATGGAATGTCTTATGATAGTAATGCGCTGCATAAATAAAATAAACCTGCCTTTAAAATGTTGCTGTTGGTGGTGATGCTCTTGCAAAGTTACATTTAAGCTTTCCTGAGTGTTAAACAAATAATGAACAATACAAATGTGAAGATTAAAATCTGCCTGAAAATGAAAGATCTGATGCAGCTTTTACTTTAACCTACCGGATTTACGCAATCCATTTGTGTAAGAAATGTGTAATAAAACAAACAAATAAATATATATTTTTTTTAAAGTTTGGTGACACTTAAATGAATGGAGGCAAATGTAGAACTCTCTCTGCTCAGCCGCGGTTCAAAAGTTGAAATTATTAAATGAGTGAAATGTACCAGCTTAAAGTCGGTTTGATCTTTTTTTCTCTCTCTCTTCCCTCTTTTCATGTCTGGCAAAAATTAGTTCCAGCTTCATTAGTCTGGCCTACACGCGGGGACGATCTGCATGCAAAACGGAGCCATTAGCAGCGCTGGGACTCGCACTTTTACAAATGTAATTTTGCTGCTCATCAGAGACGCAGAGCATTTCCCACCGGCTGAATATTTTAGCAATGCAGAACATCCAGCATTCCCCCCCCCCTCTTTTTCTACTGCAGGCAGACACCGTTTAAGAGGCTGGTGGTAAAAATAATAATAATTGAGCAACATTTGCATTCCAAAAAAAGACAAGCGTAATTTCAGCTACTGAATAAATCTATAATACGGAGAGCTCAGGATGTTTCGTTCCACTCGAAACATATAATACAACCTTACCTTTCCATGAAAGTCTTTTTATCATACGTGTTTCCAATGAAAACCAACCGCCGCCACGTTTCCAAAACTAAAATTAAATGAATGAATGAATAAATAACGAGTCATTTTCTACACACACACATTCCATTTTATTCCATTTCTGCTCTTAAGAATGGCTTCACTCTGTTTTTGGCATTTTTTTTCTTTTTTATACCTCCATTTTTTATTTAAGTGCAAAATGGTTTGCAAACAAATACTAAAAATTAAATAATTTAATCATTACTCTTCCTTTAATTTTACTACTTGCACAACTTATTTTCTATTTTCCATCTTTGGTGTCTTGTTATTAATGACAATGGTCATCAATTATTTTATATTTTCATATATATATTACATTAATATATTATAATGATATTAAAATAACATTATAATAAATTCTATTTTTATTAAATGCTTAATTCTTTTAATTCTCTTACCCTTGTTATTAAGTACTTGAAGTTACATTCCAATGCATGATAGATACCATATGAACAAAGTTTATAATAATAATACTAATAATAATACCCAAATTGCATTATATTATTATTATTATTAATATTATTATTATTATTATTATTATTATTATTATTATCATTATGGTTATCATTATCAAAAAAGTGATTTTAGGTTTTGGGATTTGGGCTTTAATGTGGTAAATGACACATTGCTAGTGGTCTTTGAAGAACTCTATTTTTACCCAGGTAAACTCAAGTAACAAAACAACCACAAACACTCCGCAACTTACCTGCATCTTTATGGAAGTAGTGAGTTTATTGATGTGTTCCTGCTCGTAACCTGACCCATTCGTAAAGTCGATCCCATTTCTTTTAGTCACACATTAGCAAGGGGCACGTCTACGCTCTGACACGGCTTCCACACACACCTACACACACACTCTCTCTCTCTCTCTCTCTCTCTCTCTCTCCTCTCTCTCTCTCACAAACACACACACACACCAATACACACCAATCCAGCAGGCAGTTAAACAGGGTTCAAGATCGAAGCCATTCGGGTGCATAGTGAGACAGTCACGTACAGATATTATACCATCACGAGAGAGGAAATAGGAAGGAGGAAGAGGAGGAGGAGAAAGAAAGAAAGAAAAACAAGAAACAAAACTTCAAAATATATATATTGTATCATTTTATATATAAGAACGAAGCACACCACAGGTTGTCCTCTGTAAAAGCCATGATTGCAACATCAACTATACAGGCGTATAAAGACTACTGTGAGAGAGAGGGAAGAAAATGAAAAAAAAAAAAAAAAGGATAAGTTATGGGTCAGTTTTCTTGTCTTGGAAAGACAATGTGCTTCGTTTTTGCTTTTCTACGCGAGGTCATTTCGTTTCGGCGCAGCCTCCAGCTCGCTCAGCGCTCACCTCGCGAATGCTGTTTATGGTGAAGACACTCAGCAAAAACCGTCAGCGCAACAGGGCTACTGTAAATATTTAAAAAATAATAATAATAATAATAATAAACTGGAAGAGAGTGTAAAATTTGGAGAATGAGAAATTCCTAAATTAAAGTCATAATTTTAGGAGGAAAATAACTTGGACATTGTAAAGCCACGGACTTGCGAGAAAAATGTGGAGAGCGTCAAAAACAAACTCTGATGCTCTCACTGAAAGGTCAAAAACTGAAGCGAAAAAAACTTATTGTAAACTCACATTTATGACTTAATTGTAGATAATATCCTGTTTTTGTACTACGTAAATAATTGCCTTTAAACTTGAGAATTTGGACTTTTCGCAAATTTACGACTTGACAATGTCAGTGAAAAGCCCATTTAGGACTTACAAATGAGTATTTTTCCTCACAAATGTGCAACTTTTATATCAGAACCGTGGCCTTATTTTTCACTCACAAATTTACAACTTCATGTCTGAGAATTTAATCTGGGAAATTTGGACTTATAGCTCTCGCAAAATTCCATTTTTCCCTCTGAATTTTACCCCTCCCTCTGCTCCAGTTATAATTATTATTTTTATCTACACAGACCCTAACAAGCTGTCGTGACAACAAGCCTCCGCGAGCAAACACCCCCTCTGAGGGCTGCTCGGGAGATCGGCGAGATTTTTGTGCAACAACTCCTGCCGAGTGTATTGCGCCGGAAAACAGCACGTTTAACGTCCAATTTTGGGGGGAAGCACAGCGTCAGGCGTATGAAAGTGTGTGTGTGTGCGTGTGTGTGTGTGTAAGTGTATATTTATATGTATTTGTGTGCGTGTGTGTGTGTGTGTATGGAGGGTATATAACATTCGTGAGCGTTTGTTAAGATATGAATAAGGGGAGACTGGAGGCTTTTGGCCATGTCCCTCTCTGCATAAACTCAACCCTCTACAATCTTTAAAAATCAGGGAAGCGCTTTATTGGTCCACGTACGCAACGCCGTCAGAAAAATCATCGTTAAAAAGTCGGGTCTCGACCGACGGCAGCAGAGCAGACACCTGGACCAAACGAGCTCCTCCCTTAAAGGAAAACTTGACCCCGAGACGCAAAACGTGGCCAAAAAAAGGAGGCTTTTATCCACCACGTTAGGGGTCGAGTTGTCCCTCGAATCTCAAAGCTTTTAACCTAGTGTTCCAGCCAGAAACATCAACTCTGGAAATAACTATGAGGAAATAGAACATCTACCTTATATTCATATATTTATAGAATTTCGTAATAGTAAAGAACGGAAAAGTGAGCGTAAAATCGGTTTTCGGTTATTATCGTATGTTCTCGTTTAGAGTCACTATACATGTAAGTTTCGGTACAAAGAACCCTTCATATACAAGCCATCTATCGAAAAGAGAAACGAAAAAGGTTTGTGTAGTAATCAGACAGTCCAGGAGCATGGCGATGCTGATTTAAAAAGAAACTCAAGTTGCTTTTCGGGACGTTAAATGGTAATCGAATTCATTTGAATTTTGGAAAACAAACAGCATTTAAAAAAAGGTTAAATTCATTCTAATCTCAGGTTATTTACGATCAATAAACGACAGCTTCGGAATTCGCAGAATTTGTAAAATCACAGATGTGCCGCGTTTAAAAGAGAAAATAAAAAGAGAAGAGAGCGGGAGCTCCACAGCAGCAACAGCAGCCGCAGTAGCAGAGGCTTTTAAAACGACGGAGGGGGAGGATTCTTTTTGTGTAATTATGAGCCAGAATACGCATGGTGAGATGGTTGGTTGCTTGGTTTTGAAGAGAGCAGTTTGAGTATTGGTCAGTAGTACGTTGGCGGTGGCGGCGTGGCCCCGTTGCGCCCCCTGCTGGGCCCCGGCTAGATCTGCATCTGCTCCAGGTACTTGTAGGTGGGGTTCTCGTAGCCGTGGTTCTGCATCTTGCTCAGGTGGCGCTCCTCGGGACTCAGCATGGGGTCCACCTGGTACAAAACACCACCTTTAATATCTGTTCCCTTTCAACTTTATACCGTATCCATCTCTCTCTCTTTTTGTATCTCTTCTATTTCTCTGTTGCATCTCTCACTTCAATCTCTTTCATCTTCCACTCTCTCATCACTCGTTCGCTCTTCCTGTATCGCTCTTTTTCTCTCTCTAACTCATCTCTCACTTCTTCAATCTCCATTGAACTTTTTCTCTCACTCTCCTTTTCCATCTTTCTCTCTGTCATGTCTCCCCCATCCGTATCTCTCTCTCTCTTCTTTTTCCTCTATTGCATCTCTCTCCCTCCTTCAGTCTCTCGAACTCTGTCTCTCTCTCATCCCTCTTTCACTCTTCCTGTATTTCTCTCTTCTCTCACTCCTTTTCTCTCATTTCTCTCCTTATCCGTCTTTCTCTCTCTTTCTATCTCTCTCAACTCTTCTTTCTATATCTGCAATATGTATATCTGTAATCACAGTGTGAACAGCATAATTACACATGATGGATTTGACACCAGAACGCTCTTTTACTGGTTCAAGTTCCGGGTTGGTAAAGGTACCACTGAGGTACTCATGAGCAAGGTACCATCCCCAAGCACTGCTCCCCGGGCGCTGCCAAAAAAGCTGCTCACTGCAGTTTTTATTATTCTGTCCTGCCGGTTCTACTGTGAAGCGTGAGTCAGATGGCAGGATTTCTCTCTCTGCAGTTTAGCTGTGTGTGTGTGTGTGTATGTATGTGTGTGTGCGCGCGCGCGTTGTCACACTCACCTCCACAATGCCATGGCTGATGGTGCCATACTGGCGCTTTCGCAGCACCACCAGGCTTATCACAATCACAGTTGCTATGGCCACGGCGATCACCAGCAGGCCAATCAGAGCGCTGCTCCCGAAGCTAAACTCCTCCCCCAGGGGACGGAATATGGCCGGGTCACCTTCGCGACTCAACTGTGGGAAAAGGAAGGTCGACTCCAAGTCATTTTTAGGGTCCGAGCCTCTGAAAATTAAGCTGCTTAAATGAGGCTGCTAACACAAAACGACTAACCCTGATGCAAACGAAACCTGACGATTACAGAATCTCGGAGATATTACGCGTTTATAACGCGGTAAAAAGGCAGTAATAACCTAAAACTGGACGGGGAACGAGAGACAAGCATCCAGCACATGCTGTACATGACACTCACACCGTTCTCAGGATGTTTGTGTGTGTGTGTGTGTGTGTGTGTGTGGGAGAGAGAGACGGTTGGCTGGTCACGTGTCATTCCAGAGCATTCACAAGAACACACTGACACATGCGGTCAACACCAACGCAACCTCTGCATTACAGAAGGATAAAATGGAATAAAATGCTGAATAAAACACGATGCTGGGTAAGAAGGTATTTGAGCTGCTGTTTCCTCCCAGACTAATGAGCACTAATGAGATTTTACGCCCGGTTTTACACCCCAAATGCCGGTGGCATAAACTGCAGTAGCGCGGTGCAGCCACTGGAGGGCAACATACTCACCATCGGTTCAACCCCATTCAAAACGCTGACTTTCTCAGCGCTGTAAATCACTTCTTTTACATCCACAGTCTCATCAATCACCTGTCAACACAGTCAGGGCAGCCACGATTACTCACTCTGCTGGGGGAAGGGTGTGTGTGTGTGTGTGTGTGTGTGAGTGTGCGTGTGTGGGTTTTATGTGAGAACATTCCAACTACAGACTCATCAAGTTGATGTAGCAATTGTTTGCTCATTAGTAGAGCAGAAAGCTCGGTTAGTTTAATTCTGTGATATATTTTGATCTAAATTTTAATCCTAGTCCTAGCTTACTCTTACTTAAATTCTAATACCCAGTCCATCCTCCTTCCAAAGTGGAGCCCATCCCAATTTGAACTTCATCACTTTAACCTCATCCTCATCTCTTTCCCCGAACAAAACCCTGATTCAAGCTTCAACTTTGTGCCTTTAATCTTATCCTAAATCTAAGTTAAGTTAAGCTAAGTTTAAACCTTCTCAAATCTTAAACTACATAAACATTATTTTCTAAATAAAACTCTTTCCAAATGTACCCTCAACCAAACATGAACCGTTAAACAACTTTCATCTTCTAATCTTAAACTTCATCCTAAATTTTAAACTAATCCCAAATCTATGATTATCTAAACCTAAACTTTTTCTTAATATTAACCTCTACTGCTTTTATACTCGTCTTAAGTTCATCCTTAACCAAACTTTAAGACTTAAACAATTTTAACCTTCTAATTTTATACCTAAGCTTAACTTTTAAACTTATCCCAAATCTATGTTGATCTAAAACTTAACGTCTTCTAAAAATAAATCCCTTTTTAGCTTTAATCCCCATATTAATTTCATCTTTAACCAAACAAACTTAAACAACTTGCACCTTCTAATCTTAAATTTTAAACTAATTCCAAATCTATGCTTATCTAAACCTAAACCTTCTCTTAATATTATCCTCTTTGGCTTTTATTCCTGTCTTAACTAAACTTTAAGCCTTAAACAACGTTTACTTTCCAATCTTAAACCTAATCCTAACTTTTAGGATTAGGTTTTAGGAACCAAACTTTAATCTTTAAAAAACTGTTACACTCCAAGCTTGAGCTCCATGCTAACTTCAACCTTAAACTCATTTTATTCTCATCCAGACTCCAACCTCATCCCAGACTCCAACTCTCCTGCAACTTTAAAGCCAATTTATACAAATTTGACTTAATCCCAACTTTATTTGTTGTGTCTCTACAGTATAAGTGTTAGCAGCTTTGTGGAGAGGTCAGTGTGTTATCCAGAGGAGGGTTGCGACCTGAACAGCTTCAGGTTTCCTCCCAAAAAAACCCTCTGGCTTTACCAGGACGTCATGCTGACATGCACACACTTCACAAAGAGAATCCAACACACGCACGGCTCCGGCGTACTTCAAACTAAAACAGAACAAGATTATTTACCCGGGCAGTAGAGCTGCTTGATTTTGGTAAAAAATAGGACAACGCATTTAGACCTCTAGGTGCGCTAAAACGCTACATGAATTTACATGATCTTAGAGCTTTTATCATTTAAATTATAGATCACCACCCAATTCTTATACTAAACACTGGTAGAGGTTAGTTTCTTTATAAACACAACTTACTGAACAAATAAGAGGCTCGAGTATTAAGCCTAGTTTTGAGTTTAAATGGTAAATCTACTTTTGTACTACAACTCAGTCTAAGACTAGGCTTAATCCACGAGCAAGAAACCAGCCCCTTATGTCTTGATGTGATATAATGTAGTTATGCAGTATTATCTTATGTCATAAACATCAGCAGTGTGTGTGTTGTTGTGTCTATGGCATATACATATACATACACATACACTGCTGATGATCAGTGCTGACCCTTTTGTAGCTTCTTTTTACGACTTTTGCTTGGACCCCGCAAGTTGCCGCTTGCCGCTATATTTTCATAATCGCAATCGTGATTAAGACTCGATTAATTGCGCAGCTCTACCGTGCAGAACGGCACGTTTTGCAGCCCGAAATTAAGCTTCAGAGTTTATACACGTCGTTGCCCGTAATTAATGGCGCTGGCGCCCCGCTGTTTGTTCGTGCCGTTAAACAAACGTGCGTCGAGCCGTGTGTAAATGAGGCCAAGCTTCCCAAACACCCACACACACAAACACATTTAGAGTTAATTTGAAGTAACCCGGAGCCACAACATCATCATCATCATCATCATCATGCATCATCATCATCATCTCCTCCAAAAAAGGGCTTGAAGTTCAGCCCCGATCACAACCAAGATGCAGGAGTGTTGGGGGGGGGGGGACGACATGCAATTACTGCCAGGATTGAGTTGGAGTTGATCCAACTCAATAAAAGAGAGACTAGAAACTAGAACCCTCCTGAACGTAAAAAAAAAACCAAAAAAAAAACCGCGATTTTCTATTCAGCATTTGATGCAGACGAGCAGATTGATTTATTAAAATGCGGATTAACGCCCTGCTGTATCTGGGATTAGTGTAAGCAGCAACAGAGGAGAGATTATGGTCATCACATTAGCATCAGAGTTTATAGAAATCAGTCAGATTTAGTGGCTGGGTGGGTCTTTTGATGGGTGGTGTGTGTGTGTGTGTGTTGAAGCAGGAAGGCTCTAGTCTCCTCACCACCTTGTCGTTGATCTTGTTCTTGCTGTTGATGAGTCTCTCCTCAGCACCAATGAGATCATCCAGACCGTTCATGCCTGAACCTGTGAACATATCACAATATTGTTAAGTCACACACACTTAGAGGTGTGTGTGTGTGTGTGTGTGTGTGTGCAAGCATGTCATTCTCAAACTGCCTCACCTACTAGGGACGGGTACCGTAAAGATTTTAACAATACTACTCCTACTACTAAGCAGTACTGCTTGTTTTCGGTACTTTTAGGAGAGCAGGGTTTAAATTGGGGCGTAATGGTTTGGGTTCTGACCCAAAAGACCAAGATCTAGTAAACAGGACATTGTAAAATCGCAGTTCGGGAAGACAGAGACCAGCGCCTGAGGCTGCCGACATTAGCTGGGGGCAATGACAATGATGAGCGACGAATAAGGAAATAATTTAAGATCACGATTTGATCACCCCGGGACCTTGCGACAGGTTTAGTAACTTGGCAACACGAACTCATTTTACTTTGAGTGTGAACTGTCAAAAGTATAAATGGTAGTATGCTTATTGTTGATCAGTGCTGGACGATTATCATTTTAGCGTCTGTTACTTCAGCTGGAGACCCATCAAAGATGGTGATTGGTCTACTGCAGGGGTCACTAACCCGCTAATCGCGACTGACCGGTAGATCTTTGAGACGTTCACGTTAGAACCTGAATATCTGAGGGAAAAATATAATCAAATTAACGTCCGGTTTTGCAAGTGCCTCCCTCTCTATTGGACCAGTAGCCACACTTTAAAAGTAGCGTGAAAGCAAACAATGAGATAAGAGAAAAAATATCTTAATTGACCAATGAGAAGCGATCTTGTCGCAGATATTAGTGATGGGAGTTCCGGCTCTTTCGGCTTCCAAGTGGCTCCTGAGATTTTGGTTGTTGCTTAAATGAATTTATTACCAACAATAATTTACAATTATGTGTGAAATGAATTACTAATGTACAAAAGTTTATTATTTATATGGATTATTATACTCAAAATGGGGAAAAAATTTAATTTTTGTTCTGTTTTTGTTGTCTTTTTCTCTCAGTGCTTCAAAAGGTAGATCTTGGCTTTCACCAGGGCCGAGGTCAGGGATCTCAGGCTTAAAAAGGTTGGTGACCACTGGTCTAGTGGTTAGGATACTCGCATCAGGATCAACGAGGTGGTGGGTTTGAATCCTAACTCCAGCACTACCATCATCGGGTTCCTGAGCAAGACCCTTAACCCCAAGTTGCTTGCAGGGAGGTGGAGTCCCTGAAATTAGGAAAGTCGCTCTGAATTTGAGCGTCAGCCAAATGGCGTTAATGTAAATGTAAAACCTTGTGAACTTTCATTATCTCAAGATTACGAGATCTCCAGAATATCCCTTGAAAACCAGACGAAAAAAATAGCGAGAAGACAAATAACGCTGATGAAAAGTCCTCTCTATCGACTTGCTTAGGGAATAAATGCACTGTAGATTCATGTCTTAATCAGTAACGGAGCTGCTGAGATGAAATGTGAAAGTTAACTCCACACGTCAGAACGATGTCCTCCTCCCTCATCACCAACGCTGATGTGTAAACAGCTGTGTGTGAACAATCTGTATTTCGGCTCACTGCGGACGTCTGTGGTAAAGCGCTAAATTCACCCAGGACTCGTGCAGTCAAACCACAGGCCCGGCCCTCCACAACTCAACTGTCATCAACATCACCGCAAACGTAGCTCTGCACTGTCTATCAGTGGAGACCATGGGCCTCATTCTTCAACCCACTCGTGCAATCTTTACAAGGATCCAGACGTTCCGCAATGTTTTAGGACTTGAGATTTGTTTGAGTGATATGACACCATAACGAATGTGACCTCCGCATTCGACCCACGAGCGAGGATCTGGACGCTGCCCGGGAAGCAGTGCTTGGGGACGGTACCACACTCATGACTACCTCAGTGGTACCTTTACCGGACGGGAACTTGAACCAGCAAGCTTCGGATCACCTGGCCAACTCCCTAACTGTTACCACTGACCGTCCCAATATAACAAATGTCGTAACTCTTTACGAACAAATTTAAGAAATACACTGACTTCGCAACATAGACGCTGTAAGACAAAATCGTGTATATGCAGAACATGTTTTTTTTATCTGATTAATTAACCGAACGTGGTGTAAGTATCTGAGAGTTAAGGACATTTCAAAGTTCCAAATTTTGCTCGAATTTGCAGTTTTTTTTATCCACACTTGGCACATTTTATCACCATCATCATGTATTTCTGTTATTTTTGTGACGTTTCTACACTTTGTGGATGTTGTTTTAAAGATAAACATTATTTCTCACATCTTCAGACACTCTTATCCAGAGCGACTTCCATTTCCTAATTTCAGGGACAGCTTCCCTGAAGACAATGCGGGGAAAGGGGTCAGGGGTCGTGCCCAGGGACCCAGAGACGGTAGTGCTGGAAGTAGGATTCGAACCTCACGACGAGGCGAGTGTCCTAATCACTAGACCACCATCATCCCCTATGCGATTTTACCTAAACGGTTTCGTCATGAACATGAAACATTTTCTTTGCTAGTTTGCAGCGCTAATAGCTACGTGTTTTTTTGTCCGGCAGCAACAATACGACAAACTTTACGAGCATTTACTTTACGAGCATTTATCATCATTGCTCTGCACTAAGAACCAACATGAGGAGCTAAAACAGTCCATCACATCAGCATCTCGGCTTCAAAGGAGCGTCTTAAAGGATTCAGACGGATGAAACGAAGCCTGATGGTCTAATTCCCAGCAGAGATTAAAAACAACAAGGTTTTATCCACTTCACCTGGTTCTTAACAGAAAATATCATTTTCACGTTCAGATTCAAACGTCCCACACCTTCCGTTCTAATTTGGGATTAGTTAAAAACGAAGTAAACAAACGATTCGTAATGTTAATAGTCTTTAAAGATAATGAATCTGATTTATGAATTACTACGAACTATTTTATTACATTATTATTTTTTAAAATAGATTATTTATTTATTTTTTCATATCCAACCTCGACTATACAGAACAACACTAAAAATCTCCTTTCCCCCCTCATTTTCACTCTTTGAACCTCTTTAAATCCGTGGAAGTGTGTAATCTCCTTGCACAAGTCCCTGGCGGTATAAACTTCACTCCGATTAGTTCCACTCTCTGCTGGTGAAATTTCCACACTATCGCCTTTTTCCCCTCCTTACTTGGCTGCGAGTTTGCGGAAAACGTCGCACCCAGAAGGAGGCAGAGGAATCAAAGCTCGTTCCATTCAGCGCCAGGAGGAGAGATGTGATATTGCCCATAAAAATATATATAACCAATATATAATATCTAACCAACGATTGTACCTTTATTAGCGTTTTGGTGTAAAACGTACGCATCTAACGTTACAGAGCTCAGCTCAGCTCTCTCAGCGTCTTATCAGGGATGGTTCATTAAATCGATTTAGTTACAGGAATGAAATATATACAACTGGTAGCGTAACGGTTAGCCCTGTGATCGGAAGGTCGTCAGTTCAAGTCCCGGACCGGTAAAGGTACCACTGAGGAACCACACCAAAATGTGACATCGGTCTTTGACCCATCCGTGAAGAAGCAGTGGGCAGCTTTTTTTTTGGCAGTGCTTGGGGACGGTACCTTGCTCATGAGTACCTCAGAGGTACCTTTTAACTGGGACTTGAATCTGCGACCTTCTGACTACAGGGCCAACTCCGTAACCAGTTGTATAGATTTCAGTTCTATAACTAACACGCTTGCAATGATCCGTCCCTGATATAGGACGCTGACAGATAACCGGGTCCAAGCTCTATATTGACGTTCCGATTAGTTCGACCCCTCGTTCTGAAACCCAAACAACTCACTACCTTGACAAGAGGTTCGCGATGTAAAATTTGGCAGCAAAATCAAAAAGCAAGATGCTCTTTCGAGCAGACAGCGAGTGGGAGGTTGAGCGGGAGTGACTCAGCGGACACGAGACAAGATGGCTGACGGAAGAGACAAAACGGCAAATGGAGGGGGCGACTCCGAGATGACGAGAACAATTGAGAGGAGCACACACACAAAGAGAAAACATAACGGCACAAGACAGATGTCAGGGGAGACGGACGTGAAAAAGCGAAAGGGAGAAAAGAAGAAGCCAGCAAAAGACCCACCTTTCTTGAAGGCGCGCGGCGGCTCGGAGAAATCGCCTACGTGAGGCGCGCAAGCGTTGGAGGGAAGAAAGAAAAAAACAACAGAAAGATTGCAATAGGGGAAAGAAAAGAGCAGAGAGGCAAGAAAGAGAAACCCAGGTGAGGCAAAGGGGAGCATTATCAAAGACGGCAAAAAACTGGGAAAGATTCTGTCGCTGATAAAAACAAAAATTTAGCACCGAGAAAAGACTTTCCGCCTCATGTTTCAGTGTGTGTTTAATGTCTTGTCATTGAAACTTGCTACTTTTCCCTCCACAGTTTGGCCGTCTCCTCTCCAGGCATTCTGGAAGGTTTCTAAAATTGGCGTTTCAAAAAGCCGGGAGCCAAGACGCAAGGGAGGGGTTTAAACCAAAGCTTAAATTTGGTTCAGGAACCACAACCGGGCCAATTTCCAGAGAAATCCACCCAATAGTTCCTTGTTACTCAAAGTGTTCCTGGTTCCTGCAGTGTGAAAGCAATTATTGATGCTTCATAGAGTCATTAAAAGTCAACCCCCTTCCGACTCTCCCACTCATATCTCTGATTCATCCTCCTAACGTGCAGTTTCCTCAAGATAAAGAGACAGACACTGATTGTGGAAGTACAATAAGGTTTTTAGACCTGGTCATGACCATGTAAAAAATAAAAATAGATTCAAAAACGTTACGGCAGTCTCAATAATCGAGGCCCCCCCTTGGTAAAAATTTGAGTGTGTGGATCTGGATCTGGATCAGGGTCAGGAAAGAGGGAATAAAGAGTGATGTTCTGATGATCGAGGGCGTGTGCCGCTTACCCTCCGGCTCGGGTCGTGAGCCCAGTGAGGTGACCTGGAAGGGGCGGAAGGGTTTGTTCTCGAAGGACGGAACCTCCACGCTCTCCTCGTAGGAGACGGTAACGTCGGGCTGAGACTCCGAGATGGACGACAGGAACTGATCCATGTCGGCCTTCTGCTCCTGAAGGAGATCGTCTGAGAGAGCGAGAGAGAGAGAGAGAGAGAGAAATCAGTCAGTAAAGGTGGACAAGGTGGATGTGTTAGCAGGAGAGACATTTGTGCAAAAATGTTAGTGAGAGAGACTGGAGCAATCCTGAGAAAGACAAAAGTCTTGGACGAGAAAGGAAAGAGCATTATAGACAAAGACAGAGAGGAGCTTACGAAGAGACAGACAGGAGCTTTGATGAGAAATACTGGAGAGTCAGAGATTGACATAAGCGTTAGAGCAAATAGACGGAGGGCTAATGAGAAAAGTGAGTATTTGTAAGAAAGACGAGTCTTGGACAAGAAAGGCAGAAGCATAAGTCCAAACGGGCACGAACGCAATGACAGACAGGAGCCTCAATGAAAAATACAGGAGACTTAGTGAGAAATACATGAGTGTCGGATGAGATAGACAGATGCATTAGAGGAACAGATAGAGGACACAGGAGAGTTAAGATGAGACAGACGGAAGAGTTAGATGAGACAAACAGGTGCTTTGGTGAAAAATGAAAGAGCATTTGTTGACACAGAACGGAGAGTTAGATGAGATAAACAGGAGTGTTACTGTAGACGAGAAAGACATGATCTTTAGAGGAGACCAAAAGGAGCGTTAGATGAGCGAGAAAGGAGAGTTAGATTAGATAGAAAGGACAGACAGGGGAGTTAGATGAGACAGAAAAGAGCATTAGATGAGCCAGAAAGGAGCGTTAGATGAGCCAGAAAGGAGCGTTAGATGAGCCAGAAAGGACAGAAAGGAGCGTTAGATGAGCCAGAAAGGAGCGTTAGATAAGCCAGAAAGGAGCGTTAGATGAGCCAGAAAGGACAGACAGGAGCGTTAGATGAGCCAGAAAGGAGCGTTAGATGAGCCAGAAAGGACAGAAAGGAGCGTTAGATGAGCCAGAAAGGAGCATTAGATGAGCCAGAAAGGAGCGTTAGATGAGATAGAAAGGACAGACAGGAGCGTTAGATGAGCCAGAAAGGAGCGTTAGATGAGACAATAAGGACAGACAGGAGCGTTACATGAGCTGGACAAAGGCACTATTGAAAAAGGCAGGCGTCTTAGATGCAACAGAGTGAAATGCTAGTGAGAAAGACCGGAGCTTCAGATGAGACAGACAGGAACACTAGCGAGCAAAACAGGAGCGTTAGATGAGACGAGTGGGTGCCATGTCTCTGTATTACCACGGAACAACACTCACAGATGATCTCTCTCCACAGTGAAGAGCACTCATCATGTTCATTCATCCCTCAACCTCTCATCAGCACACTCATCCATCTCCATTTTAATTACACGCACCTCCTTCGCTCTCACATACACACTCTCAATCCCTCACACACACACACTCACTTACCGATCTGATCTTGAATCTCCTCTGCGACGTAGGGCACCTTATAAAGCAGAGACAAGCTCTGATTCATCCTCTCCTCAATCACACGCAGGTGGGTCATCACCTAGGCAACACACATACACACACACACACATTTAAGCAGATGTATATTAACCATGTAATCATTAGCTCATGCTGAGTGTGCACTAAGTCCAAAGTCATTTACGGGGAGAAACAAAAAAGTGTGTGTGAAAAAACGGTCATAAAGCTTGCATGTAATGTTCAAGAGTCAACAGCAGATGGAATCAAAGGGTCCAA
The DNA here is from genome assembly GCA_032718565.1 of Distichodus sexfasciatus. Taxonomy (NCBI): domain Eukaryota; kingdom Metazoa; phylum Chordata; class Actinopteri; order Characiformes; family Distichodontidae; genus Distichodus; species Distichodus sexfasciatus. Next base: position 250,588 of record JAVGVS010000412.1, on the reverse strand, counting down.
TCAAAAGGAAAATAACTTACACACACACACACACACACACAGTTAAGACAGTGCAGACTTTTCTCTGTATATTGAGTAATGTCACTGCAACAAGACCAAGCCAAAATTACTCTACACTCACACACACGTGTTACATAAAGCTGCAAGCCCTTTATAGCCCTGCTCTTTGTGCTCTTCGTAATCACACTTTACCCTCAGACAAACAAAGCAGGGGAATAAACAGCAGTAAACAGCATAAACACATCTGTGATGTAACTCCGATCCTTGGCCCGACGACATTCCTGCTCTCTGTGCCTCCCGTCTCCCACGGCAACAGCCCATAATGACCCAGTTGAGTTGTGAATGCTAACGGTGGTGTGTGACTGGCTCCGTGTCAAGCGCCGCAGCCAATCACGCGCTGGAAAACAACCACACCACCTAAAGCCGCGCAAAAAGCAGAATCAAACGTGTTCTCTAGCTAGTATTATGAATGTGTGTGTGTGTGTGTTAGAGCCTGACCACTATTGGGAGTTCAGAGCAGAGCAGATTTGGGTATTTTTGAGGATAAATCTGACCATAAATCAGCCCGATATACTTTTCCCCCAGTGTGGGGGTGTGTGTGTGTGTGTGACTGACCTGAGATTTCATCTGAGTGGCCTTCTCAGGGTCTACAGAGAGCACGTGCTGGTAGTGGCGGATGGTGTGCTGCCTGTCCTTGTTCTCGGCACGGACGTAGCGACGCAGAGCCTGTAGAATACGATGAGGCTGGAGAGATGGAGAGAGGGGGAGAGAGAGAGAGAGAGAGATTGTCAAAAAGGTTTTTTTAAAAAGGAGGCCGTCACAGCAGATGGAAGATGTTACTGCTTTGGCCTGGTGTGGTCTGATCTGGGGGGTGTGTTTGTGTGTTTGTGTGTGTGTGTTACCCGGGGCGGGTCAGCCTGTAGGGCAGCCAGGTAGTTCTCCAGGGCGAATCGGCGGCGGTCGTTGAGCATGGCCTCCACCCGGGCCAGGTGGGTCTCCACCAGCTGCTGCTTCTCACTGGCAGCCTCCTCCTCCAGAGACTCCACCATCGCCTGGAAATGCTGTAGAGAGAGAGAGAGAGAGAGGGAAGAAGAAGAAGAAGAAGAAGAAGAAGAGATGTGGGCACAGTGATTTTAAATTAGAAGTAATTATAACAACAATAACGAGTAGTGGACAGAAGCTGAGTACTGGTGTTGTGATGACGTACCTGGACGAGAGTCTGTCTCTCAGCTTTGGGAAGGTTCTTGGCCTGACGCTCTGCCTCCTCCCACTCCTTCCTCACCTGTCCAGAAGACAGACAGAAGGTCAGACTACTCTCTCTTTGTGTCGGTATCTCTCACTCACTTGTGTCTGGTGTCTCGTGCTCTTCTTTTCTCTCTAAAATAATGTCGCCTTGAATAACTATGTCTCGCTCCTACATGTCCTACATTTGCTCAATTTTCTTCTCACCCTCACTCTGTCTGTCACTCTTGGCTTCTTTATATAACTCCATTTAACTAACAATATGTCCCACCCTCAATTTGTCTCACTGTCTTGTCTCTTTCCTTCTCGCCCTCGCTCCATCTCTCTCCCTCTCACTCTTGCTTTGTCTCTTTCCTTCTCACCCTGTCTCTTTTCTACTCGTGCTACCTCTTTCCTACTTGCTCTCGCTCTGTCTCTTTCCTACTCACCCTGTCTCTTTCCTTCTCGCCCTGTCTTTTTCCTTCTCGCCCTGTCTTTTTCCTTCTCGCCCTCGCTGCGTCTCTTTCCTTCTCAATTTGTCTCTTTCCCTTCTTTACCTGTCTCGCGCCGTCTGTTTCCTTCTCACTTTGTCTCGCTATGTCTTTTTCATTCTCACTTTGTCTCGCCCTGTCTCTTTCATTCTCACTTTGTCTCACCCTGTCCCTCTCATTTTCGCCTTGTCTCTTTCCTTCTCACTTTGTCTCACCCTGTCTCTTTCATTCTCACCTTGTCTCTTTCTCTGTCTCTTTCCTTCTCACCCTCACTCTATCTCTGTCCTTCTCACGCTCACTCTGTCTCCGTCTTTCTCACCCTCACATTGTCTCCAACTTTCTCACCCTCATTTTACCTCGTTGTCTTTTTATCTCACCCTCTCCATGCGGTTGCGGTGTCTGATCTCCAGTCGTTCCTTGGCCTTCTGGAAGCGGCTGTGTTCCATGTCGTCAGCGGGAGTCTCGAAGTACACGTCCACGTCGTTGGTGGGCTGAGGGGAGGGAGGCACGGCTGTGGGGAGAAAACACACACACATTAAAAAATGCCAGCGTTATCACAGAAACACAGAGCAAAACAGAAGCAGACAAAAAGAGGACAGCTTGCGGAGGAAAAGAGACAGAAAGGTAGCCAGGCGGACAGGAAAAAAGGATTGTTAGTCAAACGGACTCAAGTGAAGCGCCATCGTCCCTGTTTTTGGCACATACAGACACTCTTTCATCTCCCATTCCCTTCATCCTCCTCTAAGAATGTCCGATGGCGTGTGGAAAAAGCAGAGTCAGGACGCTGTAAGACAAGACAGAGTTGGCAAAAATGGCATTAAGGGTGAACGTTGATGTGAAGTTAGAAGAGAGAGGACAGAGGGGTCGCGACCATATCCGTCTCCGTGCTGCCACGGCAACAGAGAGCGAGACTTGAAGTGTTGTTAAGGCGGACAGATCAAGGACTTCCAGTATGTGTGTGTGTGTGAGAGAGAGATATCAACACTGATTTTATGTCAGGCTTATGTGCTGCGATGTCTTATTCCCTTATTCCTCAACACACTGGGTTTTAGTGAATGTTTTAGAGTCGGGATTAAATGTTTGATACAGTCAGATGATGATTAGGCTTGAGGTAAGGATCAGATGATGGATAGCGTCGGAAGGCCGGAAGGTCAGGATCAGACGGTGATTAGGTTTAAGGTTAGGACTGAATGGCTGGATAATGGTTTAAGGTTAAGGTTTGAAGATGAAAAGGTTTAAGGTTAAAATCAGATGGTGATTAGGTTTAGGATTAAGACTGGATCATGGTTAGGTTTAAGGTTAACATGAGAGGATAATTAGATTTAGTTGTAGGATTAGATTTAAGCTTAAGGTTAAGATAAGTCAAAAATTATGGTTAGATTAACGGCTAGTCAGGTTTTGGCCAGGTTTATGATTAGATATTGGTTAAGTTTTGGATCAAATTATGATTAGGTTTAAATGGTTAGATTAAAGAATGATTAGGTTTATGGTTTGAGACAGATTATGGTGGGTTTAATGTTAAGATTAGATGAGAGTTAGGCTTAAGGTTGATAGTAAATCACGGTTAGTTTTAAGGTTAAGATTCAATAATGGTAAGGTTTATGGTTAAACACTTACTTTGGTTAGTTTTAAAGATAGGTTTAGACAATGGTTAGGTTTAAGGCTAAGAAGAGACTATAATTAGGCCCAAGATTAGGATTATATGAAATATAAAACACATTATTATTAGGTATGGGGTGATGATGATTTTTACTTTTGAGGTTAAGGCTGGCAGGTGGTTTGTTTTAGAGTTAGGATAGACATAGGGGTTAGGATAAGGATCAGAATTAGATTCAGGAAATCTCAGAAAACATCCGCCAAAGTTGGTGAATCGGGATAAAGTTTATTATTCCAAGATTTCCTGGAAACACACACACACTCACACACACAGAGACAGAGGGGGGTGGAAAAAAGTGCAGGTCACGGCCGAGTCTTGAGCTAGGACTTACTCAGCGGTTTACACACGCTCATGCAGTATTCTTCCGATTCGAAGTTGTTTTGGTTGCCGGCGCAGCCTCCGTAGACGAACTTCTCACACTTCTTCAGGTTGATATCAAAGTACCAGCGTCTTTTGATGGCCTTGCACGGGCCCGTCTCCACCTCCATGGAACACACAGCTAACACAGGGAGCGCAGTTAGAGCCTCCAGTCAGCAGGGCGGCGACACCCTTAAAAAAACGCCCTCCAACTCCCTACAAGCTGAATGCTATACTTGAGCGATTTGATCTCGAATCAATATCACGATTAAGTGAGCGTATCGTAGCGGGCTTTCTGATATCGGTAAACTTGTAGTTGTGAGTCGTTGTCCACTGAAGTGATATAATATCGGCTCGTGATGAAATTTTGAATTAATAAAACGTTAAATATATTCGAAGTCATGGCGTTAATTTCCGATTATATTGCCCAGACCTTGCTGTACTAACCTTTGATTTCCTGCAGGGTTTTGTCGCTGTCTTGGGATTCCGCAGCAGCAGCTGCTTTCTTTTCCAACTTTCCCTTCTGCTCCTCGCTGTCCCGCTCCTCCTCTTCATCCTCGTACACGTAGTGGTACTCCTCCTCATCATCCTCCTCTTCCTCCTCCTGCTGCTCTGCCTCGTAATCGGCGTCCTCCTTTTGAGGGGGCTGTTCGTCCACCGCTACGTCACTGCAGCACGGAGAGAAAGAGCGGGGGGGTTAATCAGGACGGAGTGAGAGAAATGGAGACGAACAGACAGAAAGGTAGTGAAAGAGAGAAAAGAAAATGAGGGAGAGAAAGAATGGATGGATGGATGGATGGATAGATAGTTAGATGCATACATGTAGGATGGAGTGACAGAGATGTGTGAAATGGATGGATGGAAGGAAGGAAGGAAGGATAGACAGACCAACGGACAGGTAAGAAGACAGACTGAGCGACAGAAAGTATCTGTGATATGTCAGTAAGACAGAAAGAGGTTGAGTGAGAGTGAGAGAGAGAGAGAGAGACAGGCAAGCAGAGAGAAAGTGGGCAATAGAAAGAGAGAGAACGACAGAGTGATAGAAGACAGATAAAGCAGGTGGAGATCAGCAGATTTGGGACTCCACGTCCACTCTACAAGCAGGGTTGTTACCTCTCCTCCTCTTCCTCCTCCTCCTCATCCTGATCCTCATCGTCCTCATCAGCCATGTCCACCTCCACCTCGTCTTCATCCTCGTCCTCCTGGGAGACGGCGGGGGCAGCGGGGCCAGCAGGGGGCTCCTCGGGGTGGGCCGGGGGGCAGCACACGTACTCGGTGCCATAGAACTTATCGATGCCACAAGGCAACAGCATGCCGTAGCTGTGCAGCACCATGTTGCTCTTGGAGCACGCCTGATCACACACACACACACACACACACTAGTTAGACCCGACTTCACATCCTACACACATCACCCTCCAAACAATCCCATGCCCTAATTGTACTGCGGCTCCTGTTTTCGTGATTACATTCGGAAGGATGGAAATCAAAAAGAGAACAAAGGATAAAATATAACAGAGAGAGAGAGAGAGAGTCTGAAGTTGCTGTTATTACTTCAGAGGCCCTATGGTGGGAGTTTCATTACGAACGTCAACTTTTGTGAGACATTTTTGTGAAACTGCTGTTATAATGTACTATACACTTTATTCTGCCGGGGTGCAACAAATTTGACTTCATTTTGGGACAAAGGTTGAGAAATAAACTGCATCCTGGTCACTGGAATACAAATAAGAGCTCAAGGTTCACTACCCAGAAAACAGTGTATTTTACACTACAACCACATATCTGATTTACTGCTTTTAAATTAGATAGATGGATAGATGGATGGATGGATGGATGGATGGATAGATAGATAGATAGAT